>VMBQ01005307.1:29303-41196 GCA_007657795.1 Dreissena rostriformis | reverse complement strand
GACCTAAACACAAAACTTTACCAAAATTTCAATTTTCTAAGTATAAAAAGGGCACATAATTCTGTCAAAATGCCAGTCAGAGTTACATAACTTTGCCTGCACAGTCCCCTTACGATAGTTAGTAAGTGTTGCAAGTATGAAAGCAATGGCTTTGATACTTTAGGAAAAAAGTGGACCTAAACACAAAACTTAACCAAATTTTCAATTTTCTAAGTATAAAAAGGGCACATAATTCCGTCAAAATGCCAGTCAGAGTTACCTTACTTTTCCTGCACAGTCCCCTTACGATAGTTAGTAAGTGTTGCAAGTATGAAAGCAATAGCTTTGATACTTTAGGAAAAAAGTGGACCTAAACACAAAACTTAACCAAAATTTTCAATTTTCTAAGTATAAAAAGGGCACATAATTCTGTCAAAATGCAAGCCAGAATTATCTAACTTTGCCTGCCCAGTCCCCTCATGATAGTTAGTAAGTGTACCAAGTTTGAATGCAATAGCATTGATACTTTATGAGAAAAGTGTACCTAAACGCAAAATTTAACCGGACACCGACGCCAACGCCGACGCCGACGCCAAGGTGATGACAATAGCTCATATTTTTTTTTCAAAAAATAGATGAGCTAAAAATCAACATTTTAATTATTATCTTTAAATATAATAATTATACAAGCCCAAGCAAGGTCTTACAAACAAAAGTGCTTATTAACCTCCACTTCAATTCAAGTTATTGGGTGGAAACTGTGTTTCTGTATTTAGAAACAGTGACTGTAACCAAGACATGACCATCCCAAAGTGAATTCCCAAGCTAGATATGCATATAAGCTAGCAACTCACAAAAATTTTCAGTGCAATACCACTATCCAAACTAATGCTATTGAGCAGAAACCTTTTTTTTCGTATTTGACCTTGACCTTAACCAAACTGGCCCCAAATGCAATCCCATGCTATAGGTATGAATGTAAGCTACTAAACAAAAACTTTCATGGCAAAACCTCCATTTAAACTTAACTTAATGAGCATACAGTTTTGTTTCTATTTTAAGTAATGCTGACTTGACCTTGACCCGTAAAGCCTCAAATGCAATCCAAAGCTGTGTCTGATCTTAACTACATACATTCATGATTTCAGTGCAATATATCCCTAGTCCAAACTCAAGTTATTGGGAGGAAACAATTTTAAATTTGTAATAACACTGCATGACCTTGACATTATCCAGATTACCCCCAAATACAATCCCAGGCTAGTTCTCCATGCAAGCTTGCTATATCAAAGATTTTATCTAGAATGGTCGATTCAAAGTGTTGAACGGAAACCACTTGTTTGACACATAATTATTGTCAACCTTATATGTGATCCAATTAAAACATATTTCAAACTTCGTCTTGATAAATTAAATTTAAACATTCAGACCACATTTCATAACGTTTTAGTAGTATGTGTTTTATTAACAAATGAAATGGTTTTAAGAAAAATATATGCGATTTTTATTTGTAAGAACCCTTAAAAATGCATTTTCTTATATTTGGTTAAAAAAAGGCTTTAAAATTACCAGTTGGCTCAATGGTAGGACTGGACTTTGCACGCGGATATTCAGTTGCTAATGTAGTTGGTTGATTTGCTGTCATCTGAGGCAGTGGGGTACTTGTCAGGGAGCTTCTGAAAAATGCAACAGCCATTTTGATTTGAACCAATCATTGATAAATGACCATTTTATAAGATCCAACCAATGATCAAAACTATCTGTAGCCATGATTCATATAAAATATTAAAACTCTACCATATATCTTCTGAGAACAACATGCAAACAACATGCAAACTCAAGCTTGATCTGTATTAGTAATGTTGGTAGACTAACAAACAAAAAATAACTTAAATATCTGATAGCATTTAGAAAAAAATCCTGAAAAGGGCTATTTTTTAGAAAATGTATAAGTCCAATGCCAATTACTTCATCAAACATCAATGGAACGGAACAAACTAAAACTTGATCTGTAAGTCATGTAGGTAGACTCACATATAAACGAGAGCGCCAACGGCGTTGAAAGTCTATTGGCAAGATACAGGGAAGTTTCTGCTGAAGTCAATGTTTAAGGAACAGTTGAATGAATGAAAATCTAAATGCTCTTGTTTTAATACACGTTATCATTACATCATTACTTATTATGAGACTGAACAACTTTTTTATTCGCAAGCTAATGTCAAAGTTATATCTTTTTTATCCCCCACCAGAGGCGGAGGGATATTGTTTTGGCGTTGTCCATCCGTCCGTCCTTCCGGCTGTCCGTCCGGCACTTTTGTGTGCGGAGCCATATCTTGGAAGTGCTTTGGCAGATTTCATTAAAACTTGGTATGAGCATATATATATGGATAAGAGGATGATGCACGCCAAATGGCATTGTACACCATCTGTTAATAACGGAGTTATGGCCCTTTGTATCTTGAAAAAATGCTTTTTACTCTAGGCACTTTTGTGTCTGGAGCCATATCTTGCAAGTGCTTTGGCCGATTTCATTGAAACTAGGTATAAGTATATATATGGATAAGAAGATGCTGCACACCAAATGGCATTGTATACAATCTGTTAATAACGGAGTTATGGCCCTTTGTATCTTGAAAAAATGCTTTTTACTATGGGCACTTTTGTGTCCAGAGCCATTTCTTGCAAGTGCTTTGGCGGATTTCATTAAAACTTGGTATGAGTATATATATGGATAAGAGGATGATGCACACCAAATGGCATTGTACACCATCTGTTATAATAACGGAGTTATGGCCCTTTGTATCTTGAAAAAATGCTGTTTACTATAAGCTTACAGCTGTCCGGAGCCATATTTTGGAAGTGCTTTGGCGGATTTCATTGAAACTTGGTATGAGTATATAATATGGATGAGAGGATGATGCATGCCAAATGGCATTGTACATCATCTGTTAATAACAGGGTTATGGCCCTTTGTATGTTGAATTTTTTTTTACTATAAACTTACAGCTGTCCGAAGCAATATCTTGGAAGTGCTTTGGCGGATTTCATTGAAACTTGGTATGAGTATATATATGCATAAGAGGAGGATGCACGCCAAATGGCATTGTACACTATCTGTGAATAACGGAGTTATGGCCCTTTGTATCTAGAAAAAATGCTTTTTACTATAAGAATACAGCTGTCTGGAGCCATATCTTGCAAGTGCTTTGGCAGATTTCATTGAAACTTGGTATGAGTATACTTGGAGTGAGTATATATATAGATAAGCGAAAACCCATCACAGGTACAAATGAGTTTAAAAAAAATTGACAAAAGGCACAACCCTTCACTTATACCTTTTCTTTTATTTCTATACCCATCCATAAACTAAATTTATTTGGCAGGGGATATCAATTCAACGAATTTGCTTGTTTTTCTTGTTTCTATTCATTATACTGTTACGATCGCTTCATTTTCATTAAAGCAGAAAGGAACGATTTGTTGTTGTGTTGTTGTTGTTGTTATATTTACCGACTTTTTTACATACGCAAAATATTACATGCACGCTGTATTTTGGAGCACACGTTCTGAAGTTTTCAATCCTTATTCAAATAATTTCAAATAATATGCAATATAATTTGCAGATTAATATCAAAATGCCATATAACAGCCCTAAAAAAAACTTGACAGTCTTCTGCAAAAAAACAGAACAAATATTTTTCCGTTAAAACTATTTAAAGTTACATACCCCATTAACAAAAACATTAAAAAAGTATGTTATCTCAAAATCGATCACGACGAGATTCACTTTGTTAAAAACACATAACTGAGTATGCAAAAAGTTAGCAAAAAAATGTTAGGAACATATTTATTGTATTGATTTGGATGATGGCATATTTGAAACAAGTTGTGGAACTACGATGATTTAATCAAAATCTCGTAATCAAAATCTCGTTCCCATCCACGTTTTTAATGGAATTGTTAACAGATTTTGGCATTTTTTCAAATGTCGTTAGATATGATTGCTAACAAATCTTTAATGTTTTTAACAGACTTAACTATCTTTTATAGTAAGAAAAAAAGTTGATAAGAATGTGACGCCGACGGTATCCGGAACCGTGTCATCTTGATCTGTAAGCGGGTGCACTACCACTGCGGCATGCAAACTTTTGCTCCTCTAAATGAAACATAATATCCATAGCAGAGGGGGTAAGTCAAGTGATAGCCAAGATGGCAACATCCATGCCCAGACAGTTATTTTTTGCCGTTTTATATCCTTTATTACTTTTGTTTCATTTTTAAATGACGCTCAATTTCTAGCCATATCTGTAAAAAGGTGATTAGCATTTATATCGTATTAAAATACACTGTATATCTCAACTTAAATCCCTGCAAATTTTCGTAGTGAAGCTGAAATAAGGTCATCCCGCTAAGAAATTTTCTAGCGAGTAAAGTCGATATATAAGGCGAATTGTAATACTAAATAAACGCTAGTGACTTTCTTGTGTTCAGGTCCGCACAGAATGTAGTCGTGAAGACTCAGCGACGACCTGTAAATAAACTCTGAATTACACACACGTGTAACTTTCTTGCTGATATGGCTGGAAAGGGAGCCGCTTTTAAAACAAAGTAGTTATTGCGCATGCGTAAATCCGTAAAAGCACAGGCTTTTGCCAATAACAGGATTTTACGAAAAAAATTCGTTTTATTCTATTTTGTTCAAAGAAAGTTTTTTTCAAACAAAATGGTCTATGAAAAAATCACCAAAAGTGATCTTTAAAAAAAATTCTTAGGAAAAATCTTAGAACAAAGTTTCTAAGTGAAAAATTGTAAGAATTAGAAAATGTTATATTAAATATCTTTGTCTGCCCAAAAAGCAGAGAACATACGGGACTTTGAATGGCTTGTAAAAGACACCCGACTAAGACGTATTTTTGAAATGCAGTTAAGTAAAGTCCATTGGCAAAAGCCTATAGACTAAAACAAGAGATGTGTTTGTCAGAAACACAATGCCCCCTACTGTGCTGCTTTGAAAAAAAAGAAAAAAAAAGAAGACCTTTGACCTTGAGGGATGACCTTGACCTTTGACCACTCATAATGTGCAGCTCCATGAGATGCACATGCATTTTTTTTTACCTTTGACCTTGAAGAATGACCTTGACCTTTCACCACTCAAAATGTGCAGCTTCATGAGATACACATGCATGCCAAATATCAAGTTGCTATCTTCAATATTGCAAAAGTTATGACCAACGTTAAAATTTTTGGACGGACACACAGACAGACGGACGGACGGTCAAAATTTGTGTGCGTATGGAAAGGCCTTGTCCATATACACATGCATACCAAATATGAAGGTTATATTTCAAGGGACATAGAAGTTATGAGCATTTTTTTAAACCTAAATGCAGATTTTGAAACCTTAACACAGACCCTTTCTTTAAGGTCAAGGTCACAGGGGTCAAAATTTGTGTGCGTATGGAAAAACCTTGTCCATATAAACATGCATACCAAATATGAAGGTTATATCTCAAGGGACATAGAAGTTATGAGCATTTTTCGAAACCTAAACGCAGATTTTGAAACCTAAATGAAGACCCTTACTTCAAGGTCAAGGTCACAGGGGTCAAAATTTGTGTGCGTATGGAAAGGCCTTGTCCATATACACATGCATACCAAATATGATGGTTATATCTCAAGGGACATAGAAGTTATGAGCATTTTTCTAAACCTAAACGCAAAGTGTGACGGAATTACAGACAGACGGACAGACTGACCGTGCGATCACTATATGCCACTCAACCGGGGGCATAAAAACAAGGTCAATACCTGCAAGGGTTTAGGAAACAAACTCCAGAAATGGATACTGGATAGACGGACAGACTGAGGGACAGACTGCTATATGCTAACCTACTTGGGGCAATCAAAAGGAGTTCTTCATATGCTGTGAGCAGCCATATTAAAAACAAGAGTTGCGCCCCTTCCAAACAGGGCCTTGACAAAGGATATTTTGCAACAAAACTGACCATAACAGTTTATCTTATGTTTAATGTACAGTATATAAGGCCCTTCACTCAATCCTTTGATGACATATTGAAGAGAAACCAATTTATTACTTAATGTCACAGTGACCTTGACCTTTGAAGTAGTGACCCCAATTTCAATAGGGTTCATATACTGGCCAAGGCCAATGCACATGTGAAGTATCAAGCCAATCAGTCATTTTGTTGAAGAGTTATTGACTGGAAACGATTTTCACACTTATTGTGACAAAGACCTTGACCTTTGACCTAGTGACCCCAATTTCTATAAGGGGTCATCTACTGTCCAAGGCCTATGCATATGCGAAATATCAAGCCAATCAGACAATTTGTCGATGATTTATTGATCGGAAACGAATTTCAAACTTATTTTGACAGTGACCTTTGACCTAGTCACCCCAATTTCAATAGATGTCATCTACTGTCCAAGGACAATAAACATATGAAGTTTCAAGTCAATCGGTCAATTCGTTGACGAGTTATTGATCGGAAACGTTTTTCACACTTATTGTGACAGTGACCTAGAACTTTGACCTAGTGACACCAATTTAAATAGGGTTTATTTACTGTTCAAGGCAAATGCACATTTAAAGTATCAAGTCAATCTGTCAATCCGTTCAAAAGGTATTGATCGGAAACGAACTGGTCTACCGACAGACCGACCGACCAACCGACATCCAGCAAAACAATATACCCCCTCTTCTTCGAAGGGGGGCATAAAAAAGGAGACAATGTTTAGAAGTTCTTTGACAAAAACTAAAAAAGTGACAGTGTCACAAAAAAGCTGAACAAGAATGACTGAAATTCTTAGTTAAATTTTCAATCTTAAATAGTTCAGTTGGCTTTCGTATGAGTGTAAAATATAATATAGTTTTATGCTATTTCTCATTTCTTTTACACACAAAAGAGAAAAACATCAAGTTTAAGTTCATTAGTTTGTGTAACAAAATTGAAAATATCCCCAATTATACATATGCTGTGAGATATTTGTCCAACCTTTCTTCATACCGGGCCAGAAAACAGTATTAAGATATCTAACACAAAAGCTCTATTATGTCTACTTGCCATCACATTTGATGTAGAGAAACTGAATGCCAACAGCTTTTTCTATTTGATTAAGTGACCTTGTTTTAAACTTGGTGAATTTACAAAAAATCATCGCAAAAGCTCACCATCAAATTAAAATTTTCTAATACTTACGAGGTATTCACACAATCATTTGAAAGTTCAGTGCGATTTAAACCATCGGGACACTTTTGGATGCACCTGTAATCTGAAAGCAAACAATTAATATTTTATGGTCAGCAATATATAAGACAAATAATGTTCAAGTAAGAATTGGCCATTCTGTCAACATGGGAGTTGTAGGCAAAGTGACATATTGTCTGATCACAAGGAATAACAATCAGAAGTAATACTAAAATCCTTCCAGGCATTACAAAGTTATACAGTGGAAATGGCAATTCATGACCTTTAATCTTAAATTTGACCTTGACCTTTTACCAAGGAGCATGAAAATAATACACTACTCTTAGTTTCATGCCGCTACCTGCCCATACACGACATTAATCATTCTAATAACACATTTTCTCTAGGTAATGTGATAAAATAGACTTGTTCACTGGTGTAAGTATATTTTTTTAATGGCATAACATGTATGTACTAAATGAACTGTAACATTAGAAAAATCTTAAAACAAGAGATGTGTTTGTCAGAAACACAATGCCCCCTACTGCGCCGCTTTGAAATTAAATAAAAACAAGGGACATAGAAGTTATGAGCATTTTTCGAAACTTAAACGTAGATTTTGAAACCTAAACGCAGAGCCTTACTTCAAGGTCAAGGTCACAGGGGTAAAAATTTGTGTGCGTATGGAAAGGCCTTGTCCATATACACATGCATACCACATATGAAGGTTATATCTCAAGGGACATAGAAGTTATGAGCATTTTTCAAAACCTAAACACAGATTTTGAAACCTAAACGCAGACTCTTACTTCAAGGTCAAGGTCACAGGGGTCAAAATTGGTGTGCATATGGAAAGGCCTTGTCCATATACACATGCATACCAAATATGAAGGTTATATCTCAAGGGACATAGAAGTTATGAGCATTTTTCGAAACCTAAACGCAGATTTTGAAACCTAAACGCAGACCCTTACTTCAAGGTCAAGGTCACAGGGGTCAAAATTTTTGTGCGTATGGAAAGGCCTTGTCCATATACACATGCATACCAAATATGAAGGTTATATCTCAAGGGACATAGAAGTTATGAGCATTTTTCGAAACCTAAACGCAGATTTTGAAACCTAAACGCAGACCCTTACTTCAAGGTCAAGGTCACAGGGGTCAAAATTTTTGTGCGTATGGAAAGGCCTTGTCCATATACACATGCATACCAAATATGAAGGTTATATCTCAAGGGACATAGAAGTTATGAGCATTTTTCGAAACCTAAACGCAGATTTTGAAACCTAAACGCAGACCCTTACTTCAAGGTCAAGGTCACAGGGGTCAAAATTTTTGTGCGTATGGAAAGGCCTTGTCCATATACACATGCATACCAAATATGAAGGTTATATCTCAAGGGACATAGAAGTTATGAGCATTTTTCGAAACCTAAACGCAGATTTTGAAACCTAAACGCAGACCCTTACTTCAAGGTCAAGGTCACAGGGGTCAAAATTTTTGTGCGTATGGAAAGGCCTTGTCCATATACACATGCATACCAAATATGAAGGTTATATCTCAAGGGACATAGAAGTTATGAGCATTTTTCGAAACCTAAACGCAGATTTTGAAACCTAAACGCAGACCCTTACTTCAAGGTCAAGGTCACAGGGGTCAAAATTTGTGTGCGTATGGAAAGGCCTTGTCCATATACACATGCATACCAAATATGAAGGTTATATCTCAAGGGACATAGAAGTTATGAGCATTTTTCGAAACCTAAACGCAGATTTTGAAACCTAAACGCAGACCCTTACTTCAAGGTCAAGGTCACAGGGGTCAAAATTTTTGTGCGTATGGAAAGGCCTTGTCCATATACACATTCATACCAAATATGAAGGTTATATCTCAAGGGACATAGAAGTTATGAGCATTTTTCAAAACCTAAACGCAGATTTTGAAACCTAAACGCAGCCCTTACTTCAAGGTCAAGGTCACAGGGGTCAACATTTGTGTGCGTATGGAAAGGCCTTGTCCATATACACATGCATACCAAATATGAAGGTTATATCTCAAGGGACATAGAAGTTATGAGCATTTTTCGAAACCTAAACGCAAAGTGTGACGGAATTTCAGACAGACGGACGGACAGACGGACAAAGCGATCACTATATACCCACCTTTCGATTATGTGTTTGTGAAACACTATGTCCCCTTTTGAGTGATTTTGACCCATATATTTGACCTTTTACCTTGAAGGATGACCTTGACCTTTCACCACTCAAATGTGCAGCTCCATGAGATACACATGCATGCCAAATATGAAGTTGCTCTCTTCAATATTGCAAAAGTTATGGCCAATGTAAAAGTTTAAGGCAAACAAACAAACCAACAAACAGACAGACAGGGCAAAAAACAATATGTCCCCCAGTATAGATTGTGGGACATAAAAATTAAAGTAGGAAGAAAACAATTCACCAGGATTCAAACCCATGACTTTAATCCATGACAAGCATAGCAAACACTTAATTATTAAAGAAACGATAATTTCTTAATTTTTGTAATCAGAATAAATCGTTAGTATGAATATAATGTGCACATTCGTTTTTGGATTGAACTGTTAACAAGTTCCTTTAAGTACAATAAAACATTCTTAACGCAATCCCGCCATAGCATTTATGTAAGAGATCCTGCAAATAACAATATAATACTTACTTAATAAACGTTCCTCTCCAGGAGGACAAGCTGAAAATTCACAGAGAATGGGCTCAAAAGAGCAGTGCTCGTCTTTGTATTCGGTCAGGTCATGAACTGGTGTGTAACTGGCTCTAGCGTCGCAGCGACAGAAGCCATCACTTGTGCTGTTTTTGTCCCAGGATACCCCATATCGTTCTAGGCCACAGTCCTTCTTATGAAGTTCTTGAGTACACTGATTGGATTTTTTACTGGGACAGCGAGAGAAGGATGACGAGATGGCACTAATAGGATTGTAATAATCGTCTGGGCACTTTGAACATTCTATTATTGACTTGTTGAAAATATTAGTAATTATAGGTTCATGACCTGAAAATAAAATGAAAAGCAAAGTAAATATGTATCTTTTCTACTCAGCAACAGTAAACTATTTCGGAACATACCTGTTACAATATGATAATGTAATGTTTCCAAATACTGAGGGCAACAAAAATGTAGTTATTAAACCTTTGAGCTGATAAATTAGTTGATAACACATGAAAGAAACAAGAAGTCCCCTACTTCAGTACCTTCAGCATCAAGCACTTGATCCTAAAAGATTAGCTTGAAATGCAAAGCCATTGCCAAAAAATGAAATGTTAATAAACAAGGCTTGTCACCATAGGATGACATATGCCCCCCTTTTCCACATTTTTCATACCTAAACGCAAAATCTAAACGCAAGTGTGACGGAATTTCAGAAGGACAGACGAACGGACGGACAGTGCGATCACTATATGCCCACCTTCTGGGGCATAAAAAATTCCTGTAAGGAAATAAGGTCTCAAAAAAAACACCTGTGTTTATGTCGTCAGGAATTTGAAAATGTTACGACAATTTTTAATAAAGTAAACTGTTCCTTTATTTGTTTTCATTTTAACCCCATTTCAGGAAAAAAATCCCATCTTCCGCCTGAAGGATTTTCATAGGCGTGGAAAAAATATCCAACTTGGGAAAAACTGTGACTTACAGTGAAGAAAATATGCAACATACGAAAAACTGTCCTGCCCCTGTGAGCAATATTTTTTAATAGAGCGGAAATATTTTAAAAACTCTTGTGAAGATATCATTCAAACAAATATTTTGACCAAATTTCATGTTGATTGGGCAAAGTGAGATTTTTGCTTTAACTTAACCTAGTGTTCTTTTTTTGGATTCTAACTAGGCCAAGATATTATAGGAAAAATATTTTAACTAAGTGTCATTAAAATTAAGCGAATACTGTGACCTATAGAAAGTTCAAAAGCTTAATGTTACAAACACACAATGGACGATGTATAACAGATAACCAAAAAAAGAAGATAACAAAAGCCCGGTGCGCAGGTAAGCTAAAAATATAGCCAACAAAAACTGTCAGACGACAGCGCGCTCGACTATTCAAGTGCTTGACAGTATAGCGTAAGTCATCATGGGGCAATTGTTCATATTCAATATGGTGAAGGTAATAGTCATATTCTAACTGGAAGAGGACCATAATTGAAACATATTGAGCGCTTATGTTTTAAAGAAGTGGTACATTATAGACGATTCTGAGTTCAGGTATATTTTCCACAATCTATTGAACATTTGTAAAGACATAAAACAAACTAATGAGATTATATTTCAAGATTGATAGCAATAACTTCGGTGGGATGGTTGGACGGTCTTTCAAAAATAAAATAATAACAAGAGCACCGCATAGCGGGTGCCAACGCTCGGCTGTGGGTGCAGTTTTGACCTTGAAGGATGACCTTGACCTTTCACCACTCAAAATGTGCAGCTCCATGAGATACACATGCATGCCAAATATCAAGTTGATATCTCTAATATTGCAAAAGTTATGGCCAATGTTAAAGTTTTCGGACGACGCGGACGGCGAACAAGCTGGCTATGACAATACCTCGGGTTTTCTTTGAAAACAGCTGAGCCGAAAACAGCCCAGCTAAAAATAAATATTTTTGTTTTTTACCATGTTTAAAAAAAAAATCTATTTTGGTGGGGTTGGAGAGAGC
>VMBQ01005307.1:4555-28539 GCA_007657795.1 Dreissena rostriformis | reverse complement strand
TGGTGGTGGTGGTGGTGGTGCCTTAATTTCATTTTTGCCCGATGTTTATTGATACAATGCATTACAAAAATGTAGTTAGCCTTACATTTGGTAAAATTTATATAAATTACAAGGGAGGCAACTGCTGTAACAAAAAGAACATGCATAAACGGTAGGTTGTTTCCCTTGTTTGAACCATGCTAAATCCTGCCTATTTCCAGTAACTGTGACATTCACCTGTGACCTTGACCTTTGACCTAGTGACCTCAAAATCAATAGGGGTCATCTGCCAGTCATGACCAATGTCCCTATGAAGTTTCATGATCCCAGGCGTAAGCGTTCTTGAGTTATCATCCGGAAACCATTTTCCTATTTCCAGTCACTGTGACCTTGACCTGTGACCTTGACCTTTGACCTAGTGACCTCAAAATCAATAGGGGAAATCTGCCAGTCATGATCAAAGTACCTATGAAGTTTCATGATCCTAGGCCTTAGCGTTCTTGAGTTATCATCCGGAAACCATCTGGTGGACGGACCGACAGACCGACATGTGCAAAGCAATATTCCCCCTCTTCTTCGAAGGGGGGCATAATAAATGTTACATATAAACTTTCTTCTTACTCTGCACAATTTTTTAACTCAGCTGAGAGAAGAACAAATGTTCTAATCAAGTCATGTGAGTGTTTCTTTTAGAACACTATATGAAAGAAACTTTTAGAGTGCTATATATATATATCCGTATGACTTTTAGGATGCTCAAAAGTTTTCACTGAAGACATATACAGAAAACTACCCAGACCCTTGTTTAAAAAAAAACAGAACCATTGTTTAACTCAGCTGAGATTTCATAAAAATAAATGGTCTGAGAAAATTTCATGAAAACAGGGAAAAAATTAGTACTTCTAGAGTGTTCGAAAAAGCCAAAGAATCCATTTTTAAACTCAGTTGAAATATATAAAAAGAACAAACTTTCTTAGTAAGTTTCATGATGATTTGTAAAAAAAAAATTACTTGTACAGTGTTAACAAGTTCTTTCTTTAATTTTATCTATTGACCTAGATTTTAAACTCAATTGACCCATTTTCAAAATAGACCAGCATTTCGCCTAACCACTTAGGGAATAGAACCAGTACCAATCAAACTGGGAAAAGTATTTGTGATTTCAGCTAAAGAGAGATTTTAGGTCATTCTTTAAAAGCTGTCAAGTGGATGTAAAAGCAATAAATAACATGAATATATTATTAAAACAACTTGTTTAATTTTGTCTTATACAGACTTGTGTTATGCCGGTGTAGGAGATTAAGATGTTTGAGACGCAGATCCTCGTTGTTGGGAAGACACGCAAAGTCAAGTGTTAATTAGTTTTGTGTTTATTGTCACAAAGTATTAAGTTTAACAGCAATAATAACAAATATCCTTTGATTTCACAGAGATTTACACATAGTCTTAATTGTTCAGTTAAATTAATGTTTGTCTTAATAATATTTTCCTATAACGTTTAATTAAGTTAATTTATATTTATCACACAGTAATCACACAGTCAAGTTTCACAAAGAAGGCCTAAAGTCTATCTCTTATATTTTTCCTTTGGCTCTCATGTTCACTATTTTTCACTTTTATACCAAATTTCTTAATAAGGTGTCTAGACCAATTATTGCAGCTTAACATTTGAATTGCAATCAAGAATGTCAATTAAAGGATACAAAGTGGCAATTGGATTAGTCTGGGTATTATATGATAATATTAAGTAACCTAGCTGTAATTGTTTGCTTAAGACATCTGGGTATGCTGTTACAATATCATGTAAAATAGGCTTTAATAGATTTCAATAACAACACAGTATATTTCAACAAGAGGCCCATGAGGGCCTGAATCGCTCTACTGGCTGGAATGTCAATGGAATGGAAAGTCATCATGCAAGGGAATACTGAAAACACAAATCCTTTCATCCTTGCCAAATGAATTATCAGATGGCTTATATTTTATTTAATTTTAAATTTATAATTGCAACCAATTAAACAACCTACTTAAATGCCTCGGACCAATACAAATTCAAGGGGCGATAATTCTGGACTTTTTACTCTGATGTAACCCATTTTCAATAGGGTTTGAGTCCTTATTAATATAAAGACACTGAACAAGTTTGAAAAGAATCGGATGAAAACTGTGGAGTTTATCGCGCAAAGAAGAAAAAGTCTAACGCACGCACGGACGGACGGACGGTCTAATGTAACCCATTTTCAATAGGGTTCGAGTCCTCATGAATATAAAGACACTGTACAAGTTTTAAAAGAATCGGATAAAAACTGTGGAGTTTATGGCGTAAACAAGAAAAAGTCTACACACGCACGGACGGACGGTCTAATGTAACCCATTTTCAATAGGGTTCGAGTCCTCATTAATATAAAGACACTGAACAAGTTTAAAAAGAATCGGATGAAAACTGTGGAGTTTATCGCGTAAACAAACAAAAGTCTAACGGACGCACACACGGACGGACGGACGGACGGTCTGATGTAACCCATTTTCAATAGGGTTCGAGTCCTCATTAATATAAAGACACTGAACAAGTTTGAAAAGAATCGGATGAAAACTGTGGAGTTTATCGCGTAAACAACAAAAAGTCTAACTCACGCACGGACGGACGGACGGACGGTCTGATGTAACCCATTTTCAATAGGGTTTGAGTCCTAATGAATATAAAGACACTGAACAAGTTTGAAAAGAATTGGATGAAAACTGTGGAGTTAATCGCGTAAACAAGAAAAAGTCTAACGCACGGATGGACGCACGCACGGACGGCAGACGGACGGTCTGATGTAACCCATTTTCAATAGGGTTCGAGTCCTCATGAATATAAAGCCACTGAACAAGTTTGAAAAGAATCGGACGAAAACTGTGGACTTTATCGCGTAAACAAGAAAAAAGTTAACGGACACACACACACACGGACGGACGGACGGACGACGGAAACCATGCCATCACATAAGCTCTTCAGGCCTTCGGCCAGTAGAGCTAAAAACAACACAGCAAATTTATCAGTAAAACCCATTTTGTTCTACTATATTGCCTTTTAAATTATAACTTAATAATATTTTTACTTTCATAAAATTATTGATTTATCATATTTGATATGGGGTGCATAACACTTGTATTAAGGTCAAAAAGGCATGCTTGAACAGTCAATTGAGGCTTTTGAACTGTTTAAGTTCAGTTTTGTTTTGCATCTTTATCTGGGACAAAGTATGCATATTAATTCATTCAAGACTCAAACAGCAACACTGACAATATCTTTGTTAATCATTTATGAAGCCTTAAATCTAGATAAAATTTTGCATCCTTGTGGGTTTTCATATAATTAATGTATTGATTTGCATGTTGAATTTCATTAAAAATTTCAATAAAAATTTAGTAATTTCCCATTCTAGCACGCAATGGTAATAAGAAACAATAAATTGTGATGGAAACTAATCAGTATCAGCGCCACCAAAGACAGTAATATTTCTCCTAGCGCTTTAAAGTAACTGGTTTCAATTTCAGTAGACGCTAGGATCAAGCGAAGGTTAAATCAAAGCTTATATCAGAAAGGTTCCTTTACTGATTTATTTTCTGGGATTGGTAATTTTTCCAATCCAATTGGGAAAAAAGGTAAAACAAATGGTTTTAGGAGTGGTCCTGTTTTCCACTAAAAACTTTGTATATAGGAAATATGCTGTAGGCGGATATATTTCATCAGGACAAATGTTTTGACAAAATTTCATGAAGATTGGGCTATAAATGCGGCCTCTTGAGTGTTCACAAGGAAACTGTTGACGCCGAACAACAAACTATGCACGGCATATGATGGACAACAGGCGATCACTAAAACTCGCCATGAGCATAAATATTATTTATGCCTTGTTTTTTTGGGGGGTCATGCTGGCTCAAACACAAGACTGCTCATTATTGCTATTGAGAAAGCCAGAAGCGACCCCTACAAATGACTTAAAAATCAAACAGGGTTCTTAAATGTTGATTTATTAACCTAATTAATGTGCATATTAATAAGGGAGAAAAGAATGGGTAGAAAATAAGTGAGAAAATGTACACATTTCCACTCATCCAAAACTAGTGCTCATGCAGGGTTTATTTTCCTCCATTTTTGGGACCAAAATTCACCCCATTCCCCCAGCAAAGTATATTGTTTTGCCCAATATTGAAAAAGAATTGCTCTCTGAAATTATTTATTATCAAGTTATTCCACTTAAAGCGGGACTGTACGATTTTGTCAAATATTAATGATTTTTTTTAAAATGTGTTAAAAATTAGTATACATATATTTCAATATAAATTAAAATAAAAGTTAAGAAGAACATGTGTCGAAAAATGCGAAATAAGCCAGATATTTAAATCTGAAAGCTTTAATGGCTGGAAGCCAAATAAGCCAGCATGTATATCATGCATGTACGATGTGAATCTAAATTTAGTTTTAGTGCAGATTCGTTCATACGACACAAAGACACAATTTTGTTTCTTTACAAATACGAGTAAAAGTGTCGGCATCGGCTTTAACCAGCGCTAACTTGTCTTTGCTGCATTTTATGAAATTCGTCTTCAAAGTATAATTTTTATTGCCTATTTTGAGTCATCGTTACATAATTTAATCAATATATTAAAATTTAACACATGTAAAAATCGTACAGTCCCGCTTTAAAAAGTCATCCCCTGTAAAGGCCCTTGCAGATATACCATGTCATTAAAACATATGTGTTCTCTCTTTACTTATAAAAAAATATTTCATGGTATTACCTCGAAAGCAAACAAATATCGTCTAAATGCTGATGTTGGGCCCACATTGAGCTACGTTGAAGGTCTGTTCTTGGGTAAATATAAAGCCCTATTGCAGGCCAATGTACAAGTCTATATTGGACCAATATTGTGCTGATATGAAGTGTTTGCTGGAAGATGACAAATACTATGTAAAACTTTTGAAGTTCAAAATGAAAAGAAAGAAAGAATTTACTTACGTGTTGTTCAATGCATGTTTTGTAGCATTTGTGAGTTGTAGGAATGGCACCAGAAATTTGGAGCTGAAACAAACACAACAGAAGAAAAATGAAAATAGAAGGGTTAAAATGTTAGAAAACAGGACCACTTCAACAAAAATTAGATGGAGGTCGTGGGGCTGCTAAGACCATTGAAGGGTCAAGGAAAATCCATGGTCCGGGTTCCAGGTGGCCAAATTTTTAAGGTCCCCGGAGGCTCCAGAGATTTAGCAAAATGACACAACACAAACTTACTACCTTAACAATTAACAAACATGTTAACAAGAATACTTGCCTTGCAAGTAACAATCAACGTTAATATCTGATAATATTCTCAGAAACAACAATTAGAACAGATCTAATTCATCATTTAAGAGAAAGTTATGTACTTGTACTAAAGAGGAGTTAAATGAAATAAATAATGCATGATCAGAACCAGCATGACAAAAATACATAAAACAGTTATTTATTTTCTTTAAGATAGCTTAAAGATCCATAAACACTTAAAATCAAAGAATACTTTGTAAAATAAAATTAACCTATAAAACAATCGGTGTTCCTTATAGCAAAAACCAAAATTTCAACGCTAGATGTGGTCCGGTAACATTTATTTAACGAGTAACAAAATGCTCATTTAAATTTTTTGTGGGACAATATATTCCATCAGAATTACCAGCAAAGATATCCGAACATTTACAAGCGAACGCGAGCTTGGCTTCAGGCAGCGTCAGAAGCATGACGTAGTTAACATGAATAATAATTATGTCATTTATTAGCGGAGCTGAAGACATCCTGCTCTAAGCGATTCAGCAAGAAAAAAAAAAGTAGAGTTTGCAAAAATGAAAGTGTATGAGGGGCAATACGTAACTGAATGGAACTGCATCAAGGAAAGAATTGGGTTTTCCCATGAATTTGAAGTTGCCCGTTATCTATTATAATAGAGGGCAGACCTGATAGAAAGCACAGACAAGTGCGCTCCAAATTATGCAAATTAACGCAAACCTAATGAATCCGATCCTGATTGGAGATCATCCTTAAAACAAAACAAGATGACATTGTGAAACGAGTTTTAGTTGCTAAAAGTTGCAGAATGTTTGTAGTTTAACTTTTTTACACCAATGTTACTTTGTTGTAGGGTTTTCATATTGAAATTAACCTTCGTATTGTACTTTTTGTTGTTTGAAGTTTTTATATAGCATAAAAGTATTGGGCAGTGTTTATGGATCTTTAAGATTTCAGTTCATATGTTTCAAACGAAATAAGCAAAATTGTGATATAAATGTATTATGCTGGGATGAAATTGACAGTTTAAAAAAAATACAGAAAATTTCGCTGGTGTTTAAAAGGGGTGAGACTCGCCCCACATTCTCAAAGCTACAGGGGTTCAAGCATTTCAAAAACTAAAATGAATTCAAAATAACTACAAGGGTTAAAAGATTTCAAAAACATTTAAATATTCAAAATAGGGACATGTACGAAAGCATTTCAAAAACATCTAAATGCATTCAAAAGAGCTTGTGGGGTTTAAGCATTTCAAAAACTTCTAAATGCATTCAAAATATCTCATACACAAAATATAAATAGAAACACATATTGGAAAAAAAGTTGACCAATTAACAACACACTCGCAGATTTGAAAGTTTCGTTTCAGTATTGTTTAAAACTTTAAGCGTTAAAATCAGTTAATAAATTGTGTTTGTTCATTAATCCTTTATGTCCAGAGGTGAGGAGTACCTTTACTCATTTGATCTATCCTTATCAAGAGCACTGAGATATTATACGTTATTTATCATATAAGTCTATACAAATCAGGTGACCACTGGGNGGGGGGGGGGGGGGGGTCAGTTTGGACCCCAGGGGCATGATTTAAACAAAATTAGTAAAGCACTACTATACAATGTCACACATAAAATATCAAACATCTGACCCATGCAATTTCAGAAATTGTTTAAATATTTATATACTTCTATAATGAGTCTTTACAAGTCATGTAACCCCTGGGAGCTGGTCAGTTACTACCCAAGGGGCTTGATTTTAACTGAGGATTATTTGAGGAGCACTATATGATGTTAAACACCACATATTAAATCAATATTTATTTATTTTCTGTATGATATACGGACATTATAAAACATAAGCTATGAATAGCTTTTGACCGACCCTTAGCCTTGTGGTTTCAGAAAAGAACATTTTTACAGTTCGATCATTCAAAACTATTTTTAAGTCTGGTGACCTAGATATGTTGCAGACGGGAACAATTCAAAACAAGAGCACCGCAATTAGCAGGTGCCAACGCTCGGCTGTGGGTTCAGTTTTTTTTTTTTACCTTTGACCTTGAAGGATGACCTTGACCTTTCACCACTCAAAATGTGACAATACCTCTGGTTTTCTTCGAAAACAGCCGAGCTAAAAATAACTTTGAAATAGGTTAATCCAAGGATCATTCCTCTAAAGTTTATCTAGTTTTTGACCCCACTTGACCCAGATTCAAACATGGCCTTCATATTGTCAAGATAAACATTCCGACCAAGTTTCAAGATTGGATGAAAAAATGTGGCCTCTGAAGTGGTAATGAGATAAAGGTTGACAACCCACACACCTTGCGCAGCTCACTGCACACTGCACAAGGTCCAACATAGGGTGATCAAAATAGCTTGTCTTGAGCACTTTAAGCTCAGGTGAGAAAAAAAAACAGGATAGAAAAAGATGTTTATAATTATGCTGGGTTGCTTTCTGCCATTCCTTGTCACTGTTTTCATTAAAATTGTCCTTATTCAAATTACCTTGTCTATTTGTACCTACATTAACAAGAGGGCGCAAAAACACTCACCTGAGTTCACAGACACATATTATTGTAGACTTGACCAGGTGATCTAAGTTTTTGACCATACTTGACCCCCATTCAAACATGACCTTCAAATTGTCAAGATAAACATTCGTACCAAGTTTCATCAAGTTTGAGTCATAAATGTGGATCTAGAGTCGTAACAAGTTTTTTGTTAATTTAACCTTTAGCCTTATTTTAAAACTTCAACTTCCCCTGATTAAAACTTGGACTAGACATTGTCAGGATAAAAATTCTGACCAAGCAAGCCTGATCAAACTTGTGTCATAACTGTTTCACATACCAATCTAGAGAATAACTGGTCAAAGCATTCTCAAGATGTCATGCAGAAACAGGTTTCCTGTCACAAGCCCCTGTTACCTTCATCTTCCTTTCCATCCAAGTAACCACTTAACCAAAGCCTTATCTAGATGTCATGCAAAAACAAATGGTCTATGGACCAGTGATTGTTAATGCTTTATATTTTACTTTTGGATTGGGAAGAATAGCGCGATAAACGATGAAATTGGGAAAAATGAAACATTATTAATATGATTATAAATAACAGTATTTCAATTGTTTGTACGTGCATGTTTTACTGCATTTTTAAATTTGTATTACAACGTGCTACAGAATTTTATTGCTGTATAATAAACTCAATAAACAAATTATTTAGTTGATTGGAAAAGTTTTGCTTTTTCTTGGAAAATTTTGATCAGATTTTTGTGGAAAAATGTTAATTTTTGACATTCGCAAACAGGCTGTAATTTTGAGCAAAATTTCACTGTCAGGACAGACTGACCAATCAACCAACTAACCATCAAATTGATAATTGATGGCCAGGTACAAAGCAATATACGTTCTTTTTTATGAGTGGCATTAACAGGGGTTTTTTTCCTTCTGAAACACCCGCCGAATTTCGGCCTTTTCCCCTAGATTTTTTTTTCCCCTCTTACAGAAATTTTTCCCCAAAAAATGGTTTTCCCCTAAAAAAAAAAAAATTGTTTTTTTTTTTTTTTTTACCTTTAAATACAAAAGTTAACCTGATCCTGTGAAGAAAATAGAAAATATTGCATAATTAAATTATCTGTTGCCTTGAATTCGTTTTAAAAACTTTAAAATATGTTAAAGTGATTATTTAAGACTTTCCTTATTTTCCCCAAAATCTGGCATTTCGCGTGATTTTTTCCCCAAAATCCAGCTTTTGGCGCAATTTTTTTCCCCTCAAAAAAGGCCAGGCCCTTTCCCCAAAATCAGATAAAAACCCCTGATTAATATGAAATTGACAATTAAAAAATGTGTTATGTTTTATAAGGTTCACGATATTCCGTCCAAAGATGGCAAAATCACATTTTCCATTGTGGTCAAATTAATTTTAGCTAGATGCTTATCGATAACATGTCAAGCCCATTTTCAATAATTAATTAAAGTATTGAACAAGCTCAACAATGCATATTTTGACCTTAAGCCTTTAGTGTGACCTTGACCTTTGACCAAGCGGTGACACACCCTCGACACGGTCAAAATGTTTGGTAAATATATTTTAAAATTGATTGATGAATGATGAAGTTACAGTGTGTAGAAGCTGTTTTACGGCAAAATCTCACCTTATAACTTTATTTGTGACCTCAACCTTTCATGTACATAGAATTTATAACACATGACACACATGCCAAACATTTGTGGTCAAGAATTTTTAAATTGTATCATGAATGATACAGTCCAGACAAGCTGTTTTATGTAAAAAAAATAACCTTTGACCTTAAATTTTGACCTTGACCTTTGAGGTAAGGAGAAAGGTGTTACACACAACATATGGGGTCATGATGGTAAACTTTTGTGGTAAGTTTGTACACATGCACATAAGGTTGACTGCTATATGAAGCTTCCTACAAGTGGGCTTGACAGAAAAGCTACTGGTAACTTTATCTTTAGAGCAATTACATAATTTATCTATTTAATGCTGTAAAAATTTAAATCTTTTTCCTGCTCTGGGACAACACTTGCAATATGGATTATTGATTTCACTACCTCTGCTATACATAAGAGCCTTCTAAACAAACAGAACATGTTCACTTACCAATAAATATGAGATCCATATAAACAGCAGCAATCGATGTTTAGATATGTGTAGGATCCACGCTAAATCAGCCTTTAATTATAATAAAACAAAAACTATTGAAACATTTTACTAGTGTAACATTCCAAAACATAAATAAATTGACGAAAAAAACACATGAAGAAACATAATTTTATGAAGAGTTGAAGACTATGTTTTCCCATGAGGATCACATCATTTTGTCACTAAATATCTCCAAAAACAAAGTATTTTTCATTGAAAATCCTAACATGATGCCTTAATTATTTTCAGGAAAATCATAAAACATTGTTCAAGTCTGGACAAATTATTGCTACTGACAAAATATTAGAGGCTGATTTCTTATACTGTAACATCATTATTATTTGTGGGACATTACTTTTCGTTGATTTTGTTGCTATCTACAATTGTACCACAGATCAATTAAAAATTGGGCATTTCCTACATGAAACCCTATCAGTGCATATGCTTATATTTTACTGACCATAGATTTTGAACTTTGTGAAAACTGCAGAAGGTCTGGTTGCTCGACTTTCCAAGAGTTTGTCAGAGTTTCCTGTCTTTTGTTCTGAAACAAAAGTTGTGGATTGTAGGCGGTAATTAAACCAAGTTACTAAAATTCAACTCAGTTTATTTATGGTTCAAACACCTATAATTAACATAGAATAATTAGCATTTAAACAATAGTAATTCAAAAAATACATTGCAATTATTACATCCATTATCACAATAATTGTGACAACATGTATTAATGAATTCATGTGCACGCTGATACAAATGTACATGATGATAATTTTATAATTGTGTGCATTATCTTATAATATTTAAGAGAATAAAATGGACAACCTCCCAAAAAATTAGTTAAAATCTCTCAAATGCATGTTATGATTATGACTTAACCGTGAACCCCATTCCATTAAGTAAGCAGGACAAAAATCTGGATCACATCATGCAGAAATGTCCCACATTACAAAAGCACTTGCGATGTCAGAAGGAAACCAGAGAGAACAAGAAATGTGTCCACACGACACGGATGTCCCAAACTGTAACTTTGTCACTACATAAAAGCATAACTGTAAATGTGACCAAGTTTGGTGAAGATCGGATGAAAAGTACTTGCATAAGAGAGCAGACATCATGCTGAATGTTTAAAACGCACTAAGTGACCCCGTGACCTAGTTTTTTGGCCAGGCATGGCCCATGTTCGAACTTGGCCTAGACATTATCTAGATACAACTTCTGACCAAATTTGGTGAAAATCGAATAAGAACTACTTGAAATAGGGAGCGGACACCATGCTGAATGTTTAAAACACACTTAGTGACCCCCTGACCTAGTTTTTGACCCTGTGACATAGTTTTCAGCCCGGCATGGCCCATGTTTGAAATTGGCCTAGACATTATGTAGATAAAACTTGTGACCAAGTTTGGTGAAGATCGGATGAAACTACTTGAATTAGAGAGCGGACACAATGCTGAATGTTTAAAACACACTAAGTGACCCCGTGACCTAGTTTTTGGCCCGGCATGGCCCATGTTCGAACTTGGCCTAGAGATTGTCTAGATAAAGCTTGTGACCAAGTTTGGTGAAGATCGGATGAAAATTACTTGAATTAAAGAGCGGACACCATGCTGAATGTTTAAAACGCACTAAGTGACCCCGTGACCTAGGTTTTGGCCCGGCATGGCCCATGTTCGAACTTGGCCTAGACATTATCTAGATACAACTTCTGACCAATTTGGGGAAGATCGAATGAAAACTACTTGAATTAGAGAGGGGACACGAAAAGTGTGATGGACGGACAGATAGGCAGACAGACTGACGGACCGATGGACAGAGCAATAAACTATATGCTGCCATTGGGGGCATAAAAAAGGCCCTTAAAATAAGGCACTCACCTGAGACCCCAAGGAACTAAACTGTTCTTAATTTGAACATACTTGGTAGAGGACTATTAGATGTCACTACATACCAAATTTGGAAGCCCTATGCCATACGGTTATGGACAAGCAGATTTTTAAAGTTTGCACAAAATAGGCTTTATATAAGCATATGTTCATTTTTGTGACCCCCGGGGCAGGGTCAAATTTGACCCTATGGGCATAATTTTGAACAAACAAAGTAGAAAACAATTAAATGTCACAACATACCAAATGTGGTAGCACTAGGCCCAATGGTTATGGACAAGAAGATTTTTAAAGTTTGCACAAAATAGGTTTTATATAAGCATATGTTCAATTTATTGGGCGGGGTCAAATTTGACCCCAGGGGCATAATTTGAACAAATTTGAAAGAGGTTCACCCCAGGAACATTTGTGAGAAGTTTTATCAGAATTGGACTTGTAGTTAAGGAGAAGATGTTTAAAGAAAAAGTTAACGCACGCACGCACGCGCAACACAGGACAATGACATAAGCCCCGCTGGCCTCTGGCCAGTGGAGCTAAAAATCGGCCCAGAAAAAAAATCTCAAATGTTTCAATTTTACCATGAGTGGGTCAATTTGACTTTAGAGGGTTCCTATGGATTTTTTAATAGGCCGATATAGAAACTGTCCCATCCCATGACGGCAATGTTTTTCATTGGACCAGAACCCCAGACATGTCAAAAGCCTGTCGGCGTGTCGGACATTGCCCACAAACATTTCAAAAGGCCACCGACATTGGACAATGAACCATGGACAAAAGGCTATCACATAAGCTCACCAAAAGCACTTAGTGGTCAGATGAGCTACAAAAAGAATTATTGTATACAACAAATTCAAACCCAGGAATTAAACCTGCTATAGTGATAAAGATAAAAAAACTTGGATGATCATATCAAGACAAAGTGTTCCCTCAATATCTTCCCAAAAAAAGTCTATGGCAGAAAACGTTTTGTTCCAAGCAAATTGATGCGACCTTTTATTTACATGGTGCACTCAGAATGATATGTAAATTCCTTTCTTCATAATAAACCCTCATACAAATCTTGATGACTTCAGGTATGATTTTTCTAAAATAACATCATGTTTGGATTATTATTTCAAGAGATCACACATAAAATGAAAAATAATGAAGAAGAAGTCCCATTTTAATCATGGGCAATCAATACTCCATGAAAGTCACTAGAGAGGAACTACCTGATAATATGGGCATGCCCATCCCAAAGGAATGGTGCATATGGTTTTGTAATATTATATTCTGAGTTTGGCAGAAACGATAGACAGAAGACAGAGAAATTGGTATAGGTATGGACCATAAGATAGAAATAATATTTGGCGAAATTCATTCTGCATCAATCTCAATATCATCTTAATTTAGATTTCGGAATGACACATAAAGCGGCAACAATAAGGTCCCCTCTTTAGGGGTTTTGGGAGGCATAAAAATAAGGGTAACATAAATTTATATTCACTATTTTCTTAGTTTAAAGCTATTTAGCCTGGTTGCATGGAAAGCCCAAGGTTAATTGAGACACTTTTGAGTCTTTTAATAGGTAGAAACAGTTGTACTAAGTGTCGCAGAGCAGATCTAGAGTGCGTTCTCAATGTGGCCAACAAACCTGGGACCTACAAGTTTCTAGGGGGAAACAACATCCACTACACCATTGAAGCCAATCCTTATTTCTTTAAACACTTAACAATAGTTAGTTGTTATGTTAGATTTTAGTCAACGGTTGGGTGCTTTCCAGCCTCTTGTGTGTGAGTAAAATATTCTGGTAGGTTAAAATCTGTGTATGATTATAATTTCCAAACATTGTAGATTATCTAAAATGATTATGAAACAGGCATACAGAAAGCCACGTGAATTAACTGAAAAAGTGATGGAATAAGTGACTCTCATAAATTATAGCCGTAGTACGTACTACTAGTAAGCATAACAACTAACCATGTTAGGATTACAATATTGAATGTGCAATATCACATCGCCACAACAGCTTATACATTGACAAACCTAGTATACCAGAGTTCAATTGCCTGATTGGTATGATGCTGATATCGCAGATACTGAAAAACAATAATTTGCTTTATTTTTCTCAAAATAGCATCTTTCGCAACTGTGGCGATGGTGAAATGAGCTGAATGAACACTATTAAAGCTTGCCAACATCAACCTGATTCTTGTGCACTCCATAAATTTAGCATCGTTCTGGGAAAATATGGCTTAATGCATGTACACAAAGTGTCGTCCCAGATTAGCCTGCGCAGTCTCAGCAGGGATGACCCTTTCCACTTTTATGGAATTATTTGTTTAAAGGAAGTCTCTTCTAAATGAAAAATCAAGTCTAGGCAGAAACAGTTGTCCCATATTAGACTACACAGGCTAATTGTGAACACTTCACAAACATGCATTAAGCCCAGTTTTCCCAGAACACGGTTCAATTAAATACTNGATAAAAATAATATTTGGCGAAATTCATTCTGCATCAATCTCAATATCATCTTAATTTAGATTTCGGAATGACACATAAAGCGGCAACAATAAGGTCCCCTCTTTAGGGGTTTTGGGAGGCATAAAATAAGGGTAACATAAATTTATATTCACTATTTTCTTAGTTTAAAGCTATTTAGCCTGGTTGCATGGAAAGCCCTAGGTTAATTGAGACACTTTTGAGACTTTTAATAGGTAGAAACAGTTCTAAGTGTCGTAGAGCAGATCTAGAGAGCATTCTCAATGTGGCCACCAAACCTGGGACCTACAAGTTGCGAGGGCAGGGCTTTTTTTCCTTCTTTATGAGTGGCCGTGGAAGGACATTTCACAATTTTGAAAAGGACAATTCACAAACCTAACATGGCCGTGAATTTTTACAAAATGGTCCGTTTTTCACAATTTTAATAATTTCACGACTCGGTTTTTCACAATTTTAAGAAGTTCGCGACTCAATTTTCCACAATTTTAAAAAGTTCGTGACTCAATTTGTCACAATTTTGAAAAGATCGCAACTCATTTTTTCACAATTTTGAATAGTTCGCGACTCATTTTTTCACAAAGTAAGGGGGCCAGGGCCGCTTCACAAAGTCAGGAAAAAAAGCCCTGTAGGGGGAAACAACATCCACTACACCATTGAAGCCCATCCTTATTTCTTTAAACACTTAATAATAGTAAGTTGTTATGTTAGATTTAAGTCAAATGGTTGGGTGATTTCCAGCCTCTTGTGTGTGAGTAAAATATTCTGGTAGGTTAAAATCTGTGCTTGGTTATAATTTCCGAACATTATAGATTATCTTAAATGAAACAGGCATACAGAAAGCCACGTGGATCAGTGATTTTCATTAATTATAGCCCTAGAACCAGTTAGAATAACAACTTACCATGTTAGGATTACAATATTGAATGTGCAATACTATATCACCACAACAGCTAATACAGTCACAAACCTAATATACCAGAGCTAAATTGTCTGATGGGTATGATGTTGTTATCCCAGCCACTGCAACACAATAATTTGCTTGATTTTTCACAAAATCATATCTATCACTACTGTGGTGACAATGTATACTTGTGAACTCAATTAGCAGTAATTAAGCATCGTTCTGAAAATATGGCTTAATGCATGTGTACAAAGTGTTGTCCCAGAGTAGCCTGTGCGGTCTGCAGTGATGTCACTTTCCGCTTTTATTGAATTGTTTGTTTAAAGGAAGTCTCTTCTAAATGAAAATCAAGTCTAGGCAGAAACAGTTGTCACATATTAGCCTATGCAGACTTCACAGGCTAATCGGGGACAACACTTTACAAAAATGCATTAAGCCCAGTTTTCCCAGGACGGGGCTCAATCAAATACTTGAATTGTCTCCTATATTTATATTCAGGTTTATGCGTGCACATGTTTTAGAAAATAAACGACCACATAACTGCAAATTAATGAGATATTCTTATATCTATTTAACCTTATTCGAGAAAGAAAAGTAATATATTTATCATAATGGTACCTTTATATATTCATGCATAAAGATCAATGTCAGGTAATTATTAGCGAGCTATAAGGGAGTGTGTTTGTTTATTTTGGTAAAATGTTAATTGGAACAATGAAAATTTACCAATTAACATTAATAATTGAGTAAAACTTGATTTAACAAAACATGGTATTGTTTACTTCTCCCTAGTTTTTAAAGCACCATTACTACTCAAAAAGAAAAAAACTTTTGTACGATATTGCATAAAATAAAGATAAAGAATTAAAAATCAGTGTTTCTTATGGCAATTGCCGAAATTTCAACGCCAGATGTGGTCTGGTAACATAGATGTTTGTAGATACAAATTGCTCATTATTTTTTTTTCTGTTTGCATATTTAATTCCATTTTAATTTCCGGCAACGATATCTATTAATACAACACATGAACACTAACATGGTACCATTATAGTGTTTGTGTGTCGTATGAATAGATATCATTGCGGGAAATTAAAATGGAATTAACTGTGTCATAAATAAATAAAAACGATCATTTTGTATGTACAAAAATCTATGTTACCAGAGCACATCTAACATCGAAATTTTGGCTATTGCTATAATGAACACTGATATGTTAACTTTATTTTACGAAATATAATTTTCGAGCATTAAAGAGGCTTTAAGTTCTCTTTTACCTCAATTCTTATGATGTGATCTTCAAATTAATAATAGAATCATTGTATAAACGAGCAATTACAATTTCAATTGTACATACCACGAATAACATAAAACGCAATTAGCGCCCTTAAACTATAACCACGTTGCAGACCTACCGTAGTAGCCTCGCTCACACACGCAGACATAATTGCCACTGGCGTCGCGGTCGCAGCAGTCGTTGACTTCACACGCATAACCAGAGCGGCAGTCGTAGGCGGGAGAGCAGCGCGTGCCGTCGCCTTGGTACCCGGCTGCGCAGACGCACCCGTACCTCTGGCTGGCCTGGTTGAACACGCAGGCGGCATTCGGATGGCGGTTGTCACAGGTCGCAAGGTCTGCAGAGAGAGGAGCGGAAGATATGAGCCTCATTCTGGGAAAAATGGGCTAAATGCATGTGCGTAACGTATCGTCTCAGATTAGCCTGTGGACTCAGCATAGGCTAATCAGGGACGACACTTTCCGCCTAAACTGGACTTTTGATAAGAAGAGACGTCCTTTAAACGAAAAATACAGTAAAGCGGAAAGTGTCATCTCTAATTAGCCTGTGCGGACTGCACATAATACGGACGACACATAACGCACTTGCATTAGGCCCAGTTTCACATACCAAGGCTCATATAGTAATGAGTGAGACAAAAGATGTTCTTTTAAAGTGAGATTCACGTTGATCGATTAGGACATGTAAATTTTACACTAGTATTTGTTGGATTGTAATGCTTATTCGGAGTAACAAAAACATGCTTTTTTTCTCAAGTCTGACTCTTTTTAACCATAAATTAAATTCATTCTTATTAGATCTACCTACCGGTACACAGTTCTGTAAATGTTCACTTTTTAAATACTTAAACCTTCCATAGAGGAAGAAACGATGATAATAAAAGAAGAATGTTATACAATGTAGTTACAATTATATTATTAGAATGATTATCAAGTAGTACAGTTCCTACCTGAGTGGTCAATCTTTGTGCACGTGGTTCCACTTCAGGTATATCCCTGCTTGCAGAGGCAGCGGAACACGTGGTTGTTGATGTCATAGATGCACTCGGGGTTACTGTCGCATTCGTCACAGCAATTTTCTGTCGAAGGAGTGAAATGTTGTAATTCAAATAAAGGACTGACGATAAATACTTATACGATGATTTATTTTCTATTCCTTTCGACGAATTAAAAATTTATAAGAGCTCCATATGAGTATTGGTTAATTGTAATGATTTCAACTGCATTGCATTGGTGTGTAACATTTACAACAGAGATAATAGCATAGGGGTGCTGAATAGTACAAAGAGTTATGTTTTTAATGATGTTATTCTAACTAAGTTAAATGGAAAGAAAAATGTGAAATAGGTCTGGGGAAACAAGAGGGATGTTTAAAACAAATATGGCGGTATATCTACAATTCGTCAATACAAGAGCTTTAATAAATACGTACATGTATAAATAATTTTAATTTCAATATTTTATTTTCTAAATCTTAAAATATTACATGAGTATAAATGAGAAATGTTAGATCACATATTTTACGGGAATGTCTTGTTTATTTCAATGGAGAAGTAAGCCTTGAAGTCCTCCTAGTGGTATAATTGTATTTGTTTGGTATGTTATGTCGTTATTAGGGATCAAAATGAATCCTGAAATGATATTTGAATTATTGTTTTCCTTATTTGAATATATTTGAATATTCGATTGATAAACCAATATATTAAACTTTCACTTTAACTTTAAATTCAATGGAATTCCTTTAAAAGTATTGCTTTATAGTTCCATGTAATTAACTAGAAATTGTATTAAACCCATGAATGTTTGTAATAGTGAAATCTGAATGCCCATATGTATATATATGTTCACATGATGGAAACATGTACAACATCACATCATTTGTGAGGAGAGCATAGATTGCCAGTGAAATAAAAACTTATAGTTTAGAACTAAGATACATTTACTTTTGTATCACACTACATATCTATAGCAGGAATGGTGAGTTGTAAATATTTATTCTTCAAGGAACCTTTACATAAAAATGATTAAATTCATCATTCAGTTACTCTATACAAAATCCTTTGGATGACATGTTATTTGGATGCTAGTAAAAACGACCTATAACAAAAGCACCGCAGAGCGGGTGCCAAAGCTCGGCTGTGGGTGCAGTTTTGAATTAAAAATAACTCCATGAGATACACATGCTTGCCAAATATCAAGTTGCTATGTTGAATATTGCAAAAGTTATGGCCAATGTTAAAGTTGGCGCAAACCAACCAACCAACCAACAGACCAACAGACAGGGCAAAAACAATATGTCCCCCACTACTATAGTGGGGGACATAAAAACAAAAAAAACATTGACCTTTGACCTTGAAGGATGACCTTGACCTTTCACCACTCAAATTGTGCAGCTCCATGAGATACACATGCATGCCAAATATCAAGTTGCTATCTTCAATATTGCAAAAGTTATGGCCAATCTTATTGTTTTGGGACGATGCGGACGGCGGATGGGGACGGCAGAAGGAGGAGCTGGCTTTGACAATACCTCGGGTTTTCTTCGAAAACAGCCGAGCTAAAAATGAAGAGACTGTCAAAGGGATGCGCTATTATATGAATCTATTAGCCACTACAGTAAAGTTTGTACAATAAACTGTTGTAGTATCATTGCTACCCATCGATGACACCTGGCTAGCAGGTACAGCTGGGTAGTTAATTGTTGTTTTATTGTATCTCATTATTTTGCCATAATCCATCAAAGCACATAACTTAATTTCTGAGCAAAGATGTCCTACTGACATGCACTTAAGAACTATGTAGAAAAACTGCTTTCAAGAACAACAAGAGATGTGTTTGTCAGAAACACAATGCNCCTTGACCTTTCACCTCTCAAAATGTGCAGCTCCATGAGATACACATGCATGCCAAATATGAAGTTGCTATCTTCAATATTGCAAAAGTTATGAGCAAGGTTAAAGTTTTAAAACAGACAGACAGAATGACGGACAGACAGAATGACAGGCCAAAAACAATATACCCTCTTTTTTTTTAAAGGGGGCATAAAAAAGCATACCTTTGTGCATGTACATGTAGTTTCTGTTTTCTCACCACCATCATTGGACTCTACCATTTCCATTTCTTGATTGAAAGTTCCAACGATGACCTCGCTTAAAAAAAACACAATTTTCTCCTTTTTTTTCTTCATATTTTCTGGGATGTGGAATCACTATGCCCGACTTAATTGACATCAGTAATTTAAAATTGAAAAGTCAATTTTTTCTGACAACTTGTCCACAGACAAGTGTAATAGCCATGTAAGAAAAAAAATGCGCTTATTTGAGACCAATTTGTTTCATACTAGATCTTGATCAATCGGACCTTGCCATAACCGCACAATCAAAAGATTTATTACTTGCTCATGTATATCATGTGAAATACTTTGTCTCTTTCAAAAGGGCTTATGCCGATTTTGTCAATATTGAATATTAACTGTGGTTTATCAAGCAGATTGTACTCAGTACTCAGTACATGTACATGTGTTTCTTAGATTTTTGAAGACGTGATAAACTGCTTCTGCCTAACTTGGCTCTGGAAGATACCAGCTTCCTATATAGCTGAAAGAAAATTGATTTTGTTTTCCCATTTACAAAGGAATTCGTACAATATATTTTTGCACATGATTTTTTTCCTGTCTAAATGAGAAGACCTGGTCGCCTGCAAGTGATTTCAGCTTTAAATGGTGAGCCCATAAAAAAGCCATGATAGTGTTTCCAGGTATAATGTACAATACCAGTCCTGCTTCTCATTAAAACTGAAAACAGAGGCACTGCTTAATACTGTAATGCAATGGTTCACAAGGTAAGGAACTCTATCTCAGAGTGTTTGATGGAGGCGACAAAACATTGTGGCTGATGTTTTTACTTTGACACCTTTCTCACTGACAGCCCTATACGCTAGGTTCAATGGCTCCATATTATATTGAAATCTCCTTATTTTATTTAAATATAGTGGGTTTCTCCTGATAGGTATTGTTTAACTTTCAAGTTTGGATTTTTGCATTCACTCAATCACTTGCTTGCTCGCTGGTTTTTTCGCTTGTTTGTAAATGTTTAATTCCCGAGTGTGTCGAAAATATGGGGTGTGTTTTTCGACTAAAATTATAGATATGGGTATGGTTTGAGCATCTAAGACGTTTAAAGTATAGATATGGGTATTGAAATCAGAAATTTGCTTGTATATAAAAAAATTTAATGCATATAGATCTGAAAGTATCAGTATCAAAATGGGTATGATAAATTTCATTCTTGTATATAAATGGGTATCAAAAAGTAAATTTTGGCAAGCTGTATCTGCAATCACATAACCTGTAAATATACAGGTGTAACTTGGAACATTACTGTCTCTCCAGGGAGTAGAAACCAGACTGATAGAGATCTGGAACAAATTAATTAGTTCTACAGCATGATACAGTGGTATAATATCCCTGGGTACAATATGGTCATTATATAATGATCATGAGATCAATAAATGTTCTGATAAGCCATTTAGCCCAGCCAAGCAGTGTATGTATGTGCCTTTCATAGTGATCAACTTTTTTTACCAAACTGAATACATGTGTACACGGAATTATAATCTGTCATTGTGACATCTTGGATAATAGTATATGTTTTGTAGAAAAATTTGATTATTTGTGGAATCATGAAATCGTTATCACAGGCTTTGAAAGTAAATTAAGATAACTTTTTTAATTTCCGGTCATACTTAAATATAGGATTTTATTAAAATTCTAGTATGAAATGGGTCCAGTTTATCAAAATTCTTGTATTGAAATGGGTCCACTGTCTCAATTGTATCGTATATAAGTGGGTCCCCCCCCCCCAGGTTTAATTCAATCATGCACAAACACACTAAATAATACACCTTTTGTTGGATTAATCATTTACTGCCAATATAAATGCATCAAATTTTGGATTTATGAATTGTATATACCGAATGAAAGTTACTAAGAACATAACGTGCAAGAAATAAGCAATAAAATTGAAAATTGGGGCATTAATTGACGCACGTATCTTGGTTGCATTTCAATTTGAACAGAGATAAAAATAAACGTGGGTTACAGTGAATTACAAGTTTGCTATATGAAAATGGACATTTTATGTGTTACATATTTTCAATTACGCAGGATTAACATTCTGGAGTTTCATTTTACTCCGTGCTTAAAAACAAAGAGACCCTTGAAGTTGAAAGAAAACATCATGTGACTGCCATGTGGTTAAAATCTAAATTGGCGATACGAGGGCCATTCAAAATCTTTCAACGCCTTATATTTTCTGACAAGAAAAGAGCAGAACTATGCAGACAGGGCATTCCACTTTTAGACTGATTTTTTGTTTTGATCAGTGAACTGTATAAAAGAACCTGTAATCAAATTTAACATATTCAATTCCAACTTTTTAGTGCAAGTTTTTCTGTTTTCTTTTGAAAGTTTGGGAAACAGATCATCCTGTATCACATCCATTGACTAGTTGTTAATATGTGTTTCTTCCTGATAATGGAAATTTTTTGACTGCATAAAACTGTTAAGTTTTCGTTGAAATGGAATTTGTTTATACATCTACGCCGGGTTTAGAACTTAAAAACAGGCTTGTGACAGTAACTTCTATTTTTATATAACTTTTGAGACTATCCTGGCCCAAATACAAATGTATTTAAGTCTGGAGTCAATCGACCAAAACATCTGACGCAATAGTGAATACACAACTAATCTTGTATGCTTTCATGTTGGCCTCAATGTTACGGAAAAAGGGATACAGGAATGATTGATACCGATTTATAAATTAATCGACAACGAATCAGTTTTAATGTAAATATTTTTTTATTTCGCCGAATTTTTATTTTTTAATCTGGTCTTGTCGATTATTTGTTACATTGACCGAAACAGGTGACTCGATGATACAATGTTTTCTAGTTTAAAAAATAAATAAATCTAGATACAAAAAAATAGCTGTCATTAAGATATAAAATATCCATCTAGGCCTTAATTAAATTAAAATATACAAGATCACAAGACTCTTCCAATAAAAAAAATCAAAGAACATATAAATTATCTTACTCCAGTCAAGTTACTGATGACACTGACCTCATCTCAAGTTTCCCAAATATGGGTGACGTCAACGTATTTAAAGAGATATAAAACAATAAAAAGATCACATTTGATGACGGAAAAATGATTCTACCAGGCATTTTGTTATAATATAAAACTTCTTACCTGATAATCGATCTTGGCAGAGACGTAGATATATGTTATATACGTCTCTGATCTTGGTAACCTTATATGCCTACCATCATTCTTTGTTGGGTTCCCCAAGTAATATTTTCAAGTGGGTTTTTCCAAAATCTAGCCTCCATATTCATTATAATCATGCAAAACAGTGCATCAAACAGCCACTTCTTAAATTTACTGCCGCTGACAACGTTCCTGTTATGGATTAACTTGTCCACACAATTTCACAAAATATAACGTTTGGCAAAGCTTTGCAGTTAACAAAGAGATTATTTTCTTCACCGTAGATCTACTGGCCCAGTGTTTAAAAATAGAATCGATCTTTCGGAGACAGTCTACAGTTTTTTTAGCCTTATCTGCGCATTGGCCCCTCCTGAATTTCAGGTTTATGGCCTAAGAGAAAAAAAAATCACTCCAGAAGCTAAAATGTACGTATAAATGGTCAATATTCTAGTAATTTCAGTTGTTTTCAGTAATTCGAAACAAAGTTTTGCCCTAATACCTGTTCGCCCTGGGTCGTTTCGCCCTAATTCCCGTTCTGCCTGGGTCGTTTCGCCCTGTTTTTTTTCGGTGTAGCAGTCAACCCAACTTTTCACCTTACCTGACCTTTGTATGTGTCCAATAAAATTCAAATAAAATTTCCCGCGGCTAGATACGAATGAATACACTTCATTTATTCCATTGGCTGATTTGAGCATAATCCCACAGAACATTGGAAACATGACCGCGTCTTTGCAGTATAGCATGTTACACTGTTTTACTGCATGTTCAGCATGAAACAATGTTATCTATTATGAAAAGGCTTGATGGATAGAACAGTTTTACACTCAACTCTTGACATCAATACAGTTTTGTGTGCCCCTTTATATTCAGAGGATTGTCAGCGCCAGAGCGTTTGTACTTAAAGGCTATGTTATCATATTGAGTCATTACTACCATATTGCTGTCTGAACATGTACTAGTATATTTTAGTTCACAAAAGTATCGTTTTTCACTATCCTGATATTCGTTCTGTCCAAACCATGTTTAATTGTTTTCGAAATTGAACATTAAACATGTAAAAGTATAAAGTTTTAAACAAGCCGTCGTCCCAGCAGTGGAATCGTGACCTCACTTTAATGCGTTGCATTCCAACCTTTAAGGTATCAGGGTCGGTTCGCGGTCAGTAAACGGATCGTTATATAATATAGACGCTATCGCGTGAACTTGGTG
>VMBQ01005306.1:54545-68431 GCA_007657795.1 Dreissena rostriformis | reverse complement strand
TGAATTTAACCACTATTGGTCGGTTTTTACCTTGTTCGAAATGACCGACCCGATGCGCTCGATCGATTTTTATTTTGTTGACCGGGTTATCTATACGCAATTGCTGTTCGCAAAATTGATGTATTTTGTTCAAACAATTTTCAGATTTTCTTGCTTCAAATGACTTTTCTTCTTCAAAATTAAAAAAGAGCACATTGTCGCGCATAGATCGCGCTTGCAGGTCTAACAGGACAGGTTTTCGGACAACTGTGAATTTTCACTCTTCAGATTTTTTATGCTGTGAAGTAGATCTTGTTGCGTAGCGCGGACATCATCGTATACTTCACTATCAAATGTTCTACTTCTTTCAAGTTCAGATAATTTTGTTTCAGTATTTGTAAGCTTCGTTTCAAGTGTTTTAACTTTTGCTTCCACCTGTGTCACTTTACACGAGATGGTTTGAACGTCAATTTCGATTTTATCTAGTTTATTTAATTTTAATTGAATGTTTCGTTGTCCTTCTTCGATTGATTGCAATGAAACAAGTATGGAATGAATCATGTTTGCATCAATTTGGGGAGGAGGTACCTGGTTCAGTTGGGGGCCTACTGGTGAGTATGCAGTTCCGCCGCTATGGGGCGTAGCAGGTGATGGGTATGGGTACTGGCAGCTTTGCGTTGGTGTCAACTGACTTGCGATAAATTGTAGGTGTTGAAAAAAGTAAGGGCCCGGTCCAGAAGGTGTATCATGCGGAGCTGGGGTTGTCGGTGCGGACGTATTGGATGCCATTTTGTGTAGTTTGTCAGGTTGTCCACTCACACTATTCGGAGACGCTTCTTCATTGTTCCGCTTTTTTCTGGTCATCTCAACGAACTCCGTATATGGCCATTAGTAACCGTTCACATACAGTTTTTTTAAGCAGATTTTATAACAGTATTTTGTATGCACAAAAACCACATCGGCATTAGATGTATTCGAGCTTGAGAAAATTGTCCGATACTTGGCCGATAATTATGCGAACTGGAGAAGGCGTAATCCGATTTTAATCCGATTCACTATTAAATGGCACAATCACGCTAAAAGGTAAACTTGTAAACGGATAAGAGTTCACGAAAAATATCCAGATCTTTCAAGCTCAAGTTTTCAAATCTTTCAGAATTAGCCCTAAAACGTTACGTCCTAAAAAAACAATAAAGGGCAATAACTCTAAATTAAGAAAGTGTAGGGTTATGGTTCTTGTGCATAGCACTTTTTCCTATTGACTTCTAAACAACAATGCAGTCTAAAAATTTCGACAGATATGTTAATCGCATGTTTTTTTTTTCTTTTTTTTTTTTNTTTATTTTTTATTGCTATGTCAAAATGTGTGTAATTGTATCGTCATTTAATGAATAAATATACATATACCAAAAATAACAAAAAAAAACAATGCAGTTTCATGTTGAAATATTGTATCGTATATTATATATAGCCCTGAAAGGTTACATCATACAAAAGAAAACAAAGGGAAATAACTCTTATTTAAGAAAGTGTAGGGTTATGGTTCTTAAGCATGGCACGTCTTCTAATTGATAGCGTTACATCCATGAAGTTTAATGTTGAAATATTGTATGGTATCTGAGAAATAGCCATGAAAAATTACATCATACAAAAAAGGGCAATAACTCTAATTTAGGTTATTTAGTTTAAGAGGAGTTGAAAAAAAAAACTTAATAATGAAACGAAAAACAGACAAAGAACAATAATGCTGCAACAACGTGTCGTACCCAAAATGCCTTCCTCATAAAGAAATTTAGGCAGTGGCATAGATGGTCATTTCCTAGTTGTAGGCCCGATCATAAAGCCAATATTCGAAGTTAGGTATTTGCTATTAAAAATCTTTCATTAGGAAAAGTACATGTAATATGGCTTTAAAAAGTAACGTACATGTTCGATAAACTACATGAAATACCATCAAGTACGTTGCTTAAAGCAGCTTACTGAAAAATAGCTTAACTTATGGTTGACTGCTTCATGAACATATCTCCGTTTTATGCGCATCTATGATTGGCTGGAGGAATTTAACATGTGTTCGTTATCACGACAATTGTCATTGTATTCAAAGAGTAGAATAACTGCTTGTTTTTTGCCTCTTCCATAGGTATAGTTAGCAGTGTGTTTAAGAACACCGTCCGAATGAGCATGGAGTTTTTACTACAGAATTACGTCATAATACACTAATTACAATCCTTATGTAATGAACATGTGCACAGCGCAATTAAAATAGTATTTAGATGTCTTCGCCCACATAATATGTCCCGTATATGACTCTTAATTATGACCACAGCTTGACATAGTTATGTCATCGACTACTTATAGTTATTAGATTAAATAAAACAATTCCGTGTATCATGTTTTAACTCAGGGTGTACCATGTTGCAATTGGAGCGACAATGTGACTTAATATACAATTTTAAAAATAAAACAAACATCGCCATATACATTTTGTTTATGGATGGGTGAAAATCCCTTGATAAACGGTATAATCCAGAAAATTAATTAAGTGTAGGATAATTGTTTGTATGCATTGCACTTCTCCTCATTGACATCTATACACACATATGTTTCATAACTCTTATTTAAGAAAGTGTAGGGTTATGGTTTTTGTGCTTGGCACCACCTTCTCATTTATCGCTACACACCAAAGATATTTCATGTTGAAATCGTATCTGAGATATAGCCCAGCAAAACGGCAATTTTATATCTCTTTGGTGGGGATAAAAACTGTTAATGTACATTTAACATCGCGTGCACAAACGGCAATTTTGGTTTATTTTCAGACTTACTATGCTGACTTATTTAGAGATGTCTTTTGACTATTTTAAGAAATTATCGGTTTAGCGTGAAAGCCCTAGACCGAGACACATGATGCGCTTCGCAATGTAATCACAATCTTTAAAACCATAAGACTGCTTTCAGCTTGAGCAATTTTATGTTAGATCGGTCTGATTTGTTCACGGTCATCGGTTTTAACCCTCACATTGGTCCTGTGAGATAAATAAGACTTTCGACTTGTTTTAGTGTGTTCACGGTCTTGAAAATCTCACAGTGCGCCGGTATTTGTTACCTTGTTATTTGTGTCAGTATTCAAGTATCGCATTTTATAATTGATAGTGAATGGATCGATATCTTCCCTTGGATTATTTCGTTTAACCCTCAAATCTCTTAGCTTCTGATTTATATAACATGTTACCTTGAATTAATTCGAAATTGGAGAAACAGTAGCAAGCCCGTGCCTTGAAGTCCTACATGTAGCTACCTCGCTGCACTAAANTTTTTTTTTTTTTTTTGTCTTTCGGGTACTAGAATGGAGAAATGAACCGAAATAAACGAAAATGAACTAATTTTTTATTTTTTTTTGGCGACCCCAATAAAAAGTTTAGGGTCGGCGCCGATTCTGGAGACACGGTCGGGCGACCGGAAACGGACCTATTATTTTTTTTGGCCTTAACTATAATACTAGCATTTTAAAGAATGTCTGCTGAAAACTTCAAGAAAACAAGCATCTGTAAGTACCTAACGAATCAAATTGTGTTTTCACGTCACAATTTACAATACACGAAATCAACAGAACGTCCGGTAAATACTGCAGTCGGTTCACTGTCTTACAGTCGGGCCGAATGTTGAAATGCAGCGTGCTCCCGGTCTCTCGATTGCTCCGCAAATAGCACTGACAATGTAATCGCGTTTCAACATCCGGTTTTGTAAAACTTAATTACGGCTTCAATACAATGTATTTATTGTATTCCTGGAACCGACTGGTTGTCCACGGACAACTTAATTGACAAAAAATCAGTTGCCCAGACAAGCAAATGTACGACTCGGGCAACTCGGACATTTGATTTCGCCACCCCTGTCAGCCTGTGAGGGTGTACCATGTTGCAATTCGAGCGACAATGTGACTTAATATACAATTTTAAAAATAAAACAAACATCGCCATATACATTTTGTTTATGGATTGGTGAAAATCCCTTGATAAACGGTATAATCAAGAAAAGTAATTAAGTGTAGGATAATTGTTTGTATACACACATATGTTTCATAACTCTTATTTAAGAAAGTGTAGGGTTATGGTTTTTGTGCTTGGCACCACCTTCTCATTTATCTCTACACACCCAAGATATTTCATGTTGAAATCGTGTATCGTATCTGAGATATAGCCCAGAAAAACGACAATTTTATATCTCTTTGGTGGGGATAAAAACTGTTTATGTATATTTAGCATCGCGTGCACAAACGGCAAGTTTGGTTTATTTTACTATGCTGACTTATTTAGAGATGTCTTTAGACTATTTTAAGAAATTATCGGTTTAGCGTGAAAGCCCTAGACCGAGACACATGATGCGCTTCGCAATGTTATCACAATCTTAAAAACCATAAGACTGCTTTCAGCTTGAGCAATTTTATTTTAGATCGGTCTGATTTGTTCACGGTCATCGGTGTTAACCCTCACATTGGTCCTGTGAGATAAATAAGACTTTCGACTTGTTTTAGTGTGTTCACGGTCTTGAAAATCTCACAGTGCGCCGGTATTTGTTACCTTGTTATTTGTGTCAGTATTCAAGTATCGCATTTTATAATTGATAGTGAATGGATCGATCTCTTATCTTGGATTATTTCGTTTAACCCTCAAATCTCTTAGCTTCTGATTTATATAACATGTTACCTTGAATTAATTCGAACTTGGAGAAACATTAGCAAGCCCGTGCCTTGAAGTCCTACATGTAGCTACCTCGCTGCACTAAAAACATTCAGCTGTGAACGGTTTAATTCACGAGATCAACCCAGCCTATTTAAAGGAGTTAAACATACATAACACGCTTTAAGTTACAAATATTAAAGAACGTAAAGATAATACATACATTATTTTATAACGTGTATGCCAACAACAAACACATCCGCTTTGCATTCGTCTTCGTATTAGTGTGTCAATCGTTTAATATCGACTAGTTCCGTAACGCTTCGTCGCATGAGAACATTAGATTACGGTATACATTTAGCTGAAATAATTCGCGTTCTGATAAATCTGAACGCTGAAACTCCGGTCTGTAAAAACCATAACGAAAAATAAATACAATACTATTATGGGAATTACAGTATTTACAAGTGTATTTATCTAAAATCTACTTGTTGTGTGAAAAATATGAACTAGATCACACAAATGACATGTATTTCATTCGAAATCATAGACATGGAACGATCATTTTCTTCAAGGCCGCCATTTTGGCATTGTTGTTGTTGTTGTTGATCTGTACCATAGCTATTTCGTATCTATTACTTTTGGGGTATCAACTACTATAAGTATTGAAAAAGCTAGTTATAATTCTTCTTTTGCTTCTTTATCTTCTTATGATTATTATTTCCAATTTCATTTCTTACTGTTTTGCGCATATTGCAAACTTAGTTTTTTGTTCGAGCTCAGTTACAAACATAGTTGAATTTAACCTCCAGACCAAGGGAGATAACATGAACTTTTACTACAAGGATTTATATTGGATGAAACAAACTCAAAATATAGTTTATTAACAGGTAAATTTCGATATTTTTTGCTCAATATATACTATTTAGGCAACGTTCTTTCATAATAGTCACAAATATGTGTGTATTTAAGTTCAGGAGTGATGCGCACGAAATTCGCTTTTAAAATGATACAGTGGAGAATTGACGCCGAGAGTCTGCCAAAGCAAAAATCATAAAAAAGACTCTATGGCGGCAATTATATTGACTAGTATACATTGAAATTTCGACTAGCTCCGTAACGCTCCGTCGCTTGTAAACATTAGACTACGGTGTACATTAGGGTCATAATTATTATTTCCGATACGCTTGGTAGCTACTCGTATAGTACATCGCACTACGTATTGACAGCAAATATTATTACACATTAAGTACACAAGGTGCTTATATTTTACAAATAATGAAACACTGAGTGAAATAACGCGTCAGCGAATATTTCGTGTTTATTATGAACAATAATGTATTCTTATATTACTTATTTTAGTGTATGCTACATGCATGCTGTTCTCATGGTGTAGCTGTTTGAAGTGGGTTTATCTGATGAAAACAAATATATCAGAAATGATTAAGTTAGCTTTTTGCTGATACCTCGCAGTGCCGAAAAAGATATTTCGATATAAAATGTTATACTAAATCACCATATTCATGAAGCGGAAGGCTTACTTCCACATTGTTCGTTATGTGGTGAGCAGTAAACGCGTTTAAATAAACGACTGAGAACACATTTAACAATCGATAAATCTCATCATCTGTTTGTTCTTCAAATGACTGTACATGTGTGTTTTGTTAAACCATATACCTTTAATGGTTATATGGGTATCTATTGAATACACGCTGTTTCTACGTTGTGACTGTCAGTATGGCAAGTACCGGAGGTTAACAAGCATTTCTCTCCTGATTAAATCTCTGAAGTTTCCGTTTTTCTACATTAGGAATCCATGGACGATGTGGAGTTACCATATAGCCCATAGTTTCATTGTGCTGATTGCTTCTGTTGTAAACCCTGAGCTAATAAAGCTCTTCGCGTCGCTCTTTTAAATCGTATCAATTATATGTTATACATGCAATGAATTAGACATTTTAAGAATCAGTAAAAGGAGCGTGTCGACGATATTTCCTCCTAACTACAGACAAGGCACATTATAACTTATTGGTATCAAATAGCAATAATATATTGATGAAATGGATAAGAAAAAATATAAACAATTGAATAATATTCGTTCGATACAAGCCTCTAGTGGGATTCGAAGTCGAGCCCACAAAAATTGCACACATCAACGAAAATTTAACAAAACAACAGTATCTATATCAGTAGTGCGCATGCGTATAGCGGAACGTCTTGTACCTTTCATTCATGACGATTTTACTACTGCTCTTTGTTTGTAATCGCCCGCGAAAAGCATCACCGTGATAACTTTGTATTATATTAAAGTCAATAGTTTTATGCGCGTTTGTATTTATAAACACTATACATGTGTGTTAAGATACCATTTAATAAGTACTCATTAAACTATCTTATTTAAAAATATAACACCACATTCTGGGAAAACTTGGCTTAATACATGTTCCTAAAGTGTCGCACCAGATTAGCCTATGCAGTCCACACAGGCTAATTAGGGGCGACACTTTCAGCTTATATTGATATAAATTATTTTCGCTTGTTAGTGAAAAACCAGTTTATGCGGCAAGTGTCACTTTACGCACATGCATTAAACCCCTTTTTTTCTAGAGCGAGGCTCAAATAATAAACCCTTTTAGCTACTTAAAAAAAAACATTTAAAAATACGGACGTTAAAGAACATTTATCCATGATTTATGTAGAAACTACCATCCATGAATTCTCAAGACATTTACAGCGTTATAATAGATTTATACTGTATAACTTATACTTTGCCCATACGATGTCTTTCACATTATAATAACTCAACTTTTCAATTTAGCAATACAGCTATTGAACTGATATATAAAAAACAATGTCTCGTTGACAAACACGTGTCGTGTACATGTTTTCGTTACGTTATGTGTAAAATAACAGACGCACTGAACAAAAGGTAATTCAACTTTTCAAACGTTACATGGTCTTTAGGTGTATAAACGTGTTCCAGAGTTGCTTTAAACACAAATATATTTGTGTCTAAATATGTATCGCTGATAATAGAGTGTTGACCAGTAAAACAGCAATAAAGTCTGCTTTTTTCCAACATGAATGTTTGATGCAGATGCAAGCGTGTTATTTAATTTACAGTAAAAAGTGGGTCCGCTATTTTCATCAGCTATAAACATGTCAACCTAAACAGCGCATGTTGTGAAATACCTTAACACATAGATAACATAAACATGATCATTACCGGTAAAGATAAAGCTATTAAATCAAAATATAACATAATAAATTTCAATATCATACTTTCTTTTGCATTTGGGCGTCTGATATCCAGTTTTAAACAACCGTATGATTAACGGATATTATAAAACAAGGATAATATTATGCTAAACATGTATTTCATACTGAGTCGTGAATGAGTGGAGAAATATACGAGTATATGGAATTGAAAGAAAAAGAAAAAGAAGTTGCGTATTATATGTGATGAAAACAAAATACATTTTAATGATGCTAATCATTATAATTTATGCAACGATAATATAATATTCAATAAAAGAATCTGGAAGTCATATGTTAGTTCTGGCACAATTATACTTATACAAATAATGACTGGAGGCGAAGTGGACCCGGAATGTCTTCGGGTAAAGAAACAAAAAACGCGGAAATATACAATGCATGAAACAAATTAAGGACGTACAAGGCAGTTTTAATTATTTATTTATTTTTGTAACACATACAATATATTTCGCAGCTATAAAAAATTGATAAAACAAAATCATTTATAACTATGATTAACATTTGATTTCGTTTCATAAAACATCAAATGGATATCAACAAGTAATATGTTTTTGGGTGAATTGAAAACATATATATATATAATTTAGATAAAAGTCCTAAAATTCATATAAAACTTTGTTTCTTATTTGTCATGTTTGTTCTGGAAATGCTGTACATAAAATCTATAATCTATATAATCTATTTAATGTTATATAGTATGTCAAGTGATGGTGTTTCCCATCGCCGAATATTTGCTTTATGAAATTCTCGGCCAAGCTTTGCACATCTAAGTGATTTTCCAGAAATTAAAAGACTACATAATGCCAAAGATGTACTGATACTGACACTTGCCATACCAGGTATCGTAAAAGCTCTCCATTAATTAGCAATATGTGCTCAAGTGAGCTAAAAGTGTACAATTGTGCCGAAAGCAACACATATCCTGTATTTTAGTTTTTAATTTATATTATTGGTCAGATTTCCTTCACATGTTATCATCAATTTAACCAATTTTCTAACATGAACGTCATACTATGACTTTTATGGATGATATAAGATATTAATGTTGAACCATAATATGACATTAACATATCAATTATATGCAAAACAATTAAACTTGATAGAGGCTATCATTTTCCCCATCTGTAAAAACTAAAAAGTGTGGTCCGTTTCAGACAACTTATTTTTACACTTCATAGCTCGGGATTTTCAAATTTAACAAAAATGCAAAAATTGACATTATGTATGTTAAACATAGTAATCTAGCCATGTTGCCTTCTAAAGAATGTAATAGGATAATGATGTGCTTCATATGATTTATCCGACTAAAAGCAGACACCTGCACTGTTGAGATACAAGGGTATCAATTGCTGATAGCATTATACAATTCAATGTGTTATATTTGTATAAACACAGAATGTAAGATGCACACATGTTCAAAGTCGTTCGTTAAGAACTATCTAAATTCATTTCTTCGTTCGATACGATTAATACACATTTTTATTTTTAATACGGTCTCTTACTAAAAACGGTAGTCAAAGACTGTACTCTTTAAATGTGGCCTTAAACTTTGTCTTGAGCAAATCCATCAAAATATTATGTGCACATTTCAATTTAATAGAAGTTCAAGCTTTCGCAATCGCTTGTTCGATTCTATGAAAGAATCATAGCAACTTTACTTGAATGTCTGACAAAAACTGTACTCTTTAAATGTGGCCTTAAACGTTGTCTAGCGCAAATCCATCAAAATATTATGTGGACATTTCAATTTAAAAGAGGTTCAAGCTTTCACAATCGCTTGTTTGATTCTATGAAAGAATCATGGCAACTTAACTTGAGTGTGTGACTGTTGCTGTTTGTATAAACATACATGGATGTTTACATTTATCCTCAGAGTTAACTGATATTTTACCTCCGTCCAATTGTACTAAACGACCAACGTAATTCATAGACATACACACATATTTTAAATGTTTACATTAAATGATATACAATCACACAAATGAACATTCACATTATGACACTTAGGGAATTGCATTTAAATATTTGTATAAGAGACGAAATTGCAATAAATTATGAGTAACAAAATGTAAATTTATATGATAATTATCTAGGTGTAACTTTAACCCGTTACGTTGGTACATGATTTATAAGTGGTTCAAAACATAATATTTTAGTCAACATGTATCCTAAATGATAGTAACATTCCTCCATGGTAAAGGTATATTCTAATACAGTTTGACGATTCGGAGTGCCCTCCCTTTAAAATACTGATATTTTTGACACATTATTATAACTTCGAGAAGCATAAAGTACCATGTATCTTTTTCAAACATACACAGTTATGTTATGCGTGGCCTGCATTGTTGGCTTCTTTTTTGCACCTTGGTATTGCCGTCTCAATTAGCAAATTGCTACATTAATACAGCGATGATGCTGCCAGTGATTAGAATGTCCAGATTTGTTTTGTTATAAACGAACGCATTGATGTTAAATCATGCGGCATTCTGGTAGTCATTTCTATATCATTAGTGTATATTAAAATTGCTATGTTTATATGCTGTTCTTATCTGTTTTCTCAGGTCAATCGTCTTTCTATTGTTGTTTGTATACATGTACATGTATTAATATGCATACATAATTAATAATCTATTGTATATATTAATGATGTAAATATTTGTTGTATATGTGTTATGCTCTCCATGAATGGAGGAAATAAAGAATCTATCTACCCATAATTTAATGCCTTATGATGACTTTAACAATCTTTTCAATCTTAACATATACCAAAAAATATAGCTCATTGATCAATATATTGGCGTCTTCTTTAAGTTCTTTGCATACTAAACAAATATATCCCACAATATTTAGGGAGATTTTTCCTCACTTATAAAAGGTGGTTAAAGAAATTGTGTTATCGATCTTTTCCCACTATTACTTTTTCTTAACAACAAACAAGAGCTTCCCTTTAGGAAATGAATACCCTGAAATGCGACGTTCGACATCCCTTTAGTATAAGCTTAAAGTCGTGATATAGTATTTATATATTTGAAATGTGAAACTTTAATTATATGCATGTGGTCTTCCTGGTTACTGAAAACATGAGCTATATGGAATAAATTAATATGTGTTACACATCTCATAAAGTCCATCAAAAAAACATTAGCATATTTTAAAGGGTTTGCGCAATTTAAACTGAATAACCACTCCAGATCATAGTATTGTTTTCACACAAAAATATGTCTTTTTTATATACCACACCGTGACATGGCATGGCAAATTCTTAAAGCAAATCGACTGTGAATTAATAACTGATTTGCTGTTGTCTTCGTAATAGAAGCGAGTCAAGTTACCATGGGAATATCCTGTTTCTTTGTATGACAAAACATCTGTTTGAAATATGTTGTTTTCATCTATTAAACACTAAACATCATGCTTATATATCAAACGAAAGAACATTCATAATACAATATCAAACATGTTCAGCATTTAGTGTTTAACTGAGTTTAGAACAATAAATGTCAATACTTTCCTTATAACAGAAAATACTCAGGCAGTAGGATAATTATTCATTTAAATAAATGTTCGACGTTTTTTTTTTTAATTAACATGAAGAGTTTTTATTATATATGAAAATAACATTTATATATACTCAATATACAATAAATTACAAACAACACAAACAACAGAGTATTTTATTTAAACAAGAGTGTTAATATTATCAAGGGTTAATGTGTTGTATTTTACGATATTATTTTTAATTATGATAAAGAAATATCACTGTTTTCCTCTGTCTGCACATATTGTAGATACGACTCAGTATATCCTCATTCTTAGTGACGGACATTGTCAGTTGTCATCGTAGATCATCGTAAAAACGTACATTTAATATAAAATCCGTGAGTTACCTTCGCAATCAACAATTACTTTATTTTCATATTAACTAATTAAATGGAATCCTTGGCATTGAAGGTATCGAAGTGCATCACATACATCAAATGAAGAAAATACCTTTACTAATTTTAATTGATAAAATGCGTGAGAGTTTTAAACGTTTGTACTACTAATAAATATCAATAATTTAATACAACATAACAAAACACGCATGTATTCAAAACAAAAACAAGAAGAATCAATCAAAGTTGATAGGATTAATGTACAGATAGTCATATTGACAATGTCAAAACAAAACATTCCTTTACATGAAAAAAAAATATACATAACTTAAGAACAAGAAAACAAAACAAAAACACTAAGATATATATAAGAAAAAAAACAGTGTTTTCTCGGGATTACCACAAACTAAAATGAGTCAAATGGTTGCTATAATAAACTTTATTATAATAGCGTGTAACGTATTTCTTCTGAATTGTTGGAGCGTGAGATATCTTCTCTCTAAGTCCCGGAATGGTGTCCCGGTAAAATGATTGTATTTATGTCTCATATACGATACTTGATAAATGCATACACTGTAGATATTCAATGACCCTAATTATAAAAGGTAAAACAATTATAACATGTAAACAAGTCATTACAATACATATTATTTGAATTCATACCTCACTCAAGCCAGCATTGCATATGTATACAATTTATATATCTTTACCATAGAAATATTCGTATTTCACCGCTCAATTTCAAACTATTAACACGAACATATGCGTTTAATAATCCGAGTATACGCAAAGTGAAACCAGTAAAATGGATAGACATCATTAAATAATGTACATGGTTCAGATTTAATATTGAGTCCGTCAGATCTCCTTGGCTCAGTCGCTAAAGATCCTCTTTTCAAAACTTCCTGAACATTGCAAATAAAGAACCAACGTGTTGTCTGATGATTTATGCAACATTTTTATCACCAAGGACACCACCAAGTTCCAGTATGGAGTTACACACGTTGTCCCAACTCGTCATCAGCTCATATTCCCCGTGGTCATCTAACCGCCACAAAACCCTCACGTACGTATTAAACAAGTCTCTGATCGCGATTGGAGCCAGCGACATATCAACTTCACCTTTCAGCATTAGGATGATTGGCTTCCCCACGCGGAATGCAACATCAAACTCCTGCAGACAGAAATCGCTGCTACAAAAGTTGTCTGAGAGAACCACGATGATTGCCGCTGAAACCTTCGTGCATCTTATGACTTCGTTCAGGATACAGTGTCCAATCTTGAAATTCTTATCACCAAAACCAACTAACTCTTTGTCGCTGTCAACTTTCAGATGAAGGTGCTCTTCCAAATTTTCATACACGCAGGTTCGCATAAATTCCTCGTCTTGGCTAGAGTACAAAATGAACGCTGCAAATTGAAGATTACCGTTTTCCAATTTTCTTAGTGTTTGTTGACGTCTCGTATGTTGCATATAGACATTTCGTTGGTATCTAATGCGGATAATGATCACAATGACAATAATAATAAAACACACAGTTGCTACAACTGAGAATATAATGTTGTTTCGAATGTAAATGTTTCTGTAACAAATATAGTGTAAATTTTCTTCCACTGTTTTAGAAATCAGATCAACGGCATCATTTGCATTAATGCACGTTACACTTGTATTTCCAATTATATTTTTCTTGTGATCAAGCAGCCATGTAACACCACCATAATGTTCACATTTTGAACACTGAATTGTAACTCCAGAGAAGTCCATTTTTGTATCAATTGGCATGGAATTCAGTTTGGATAAGCCATTTGGATCTAACTCGATGAGAGAATTTTCACTTAAATCTAAATATTCAAGGTTGATCAATTCACCTAAATTAAAAGAAACATGTTTAAATATATTACCAGACATGTAAAGGCGTTTTAATTGACGATTTCTTGTGAATACCCCGTCAAGTAATGTAACAATTTTGTTTCGTGACAAATTCAGAATTTCTAGTCTTTCAAATGGAGAGAACAGTTGTTGAAATTGTTCGGGGTGAGAAGAGACCATTACGCCAAGACTGTTATCCGACAATAG
>VMBQ01005306.1:4876-54401 GCA_007657795.1 Dreissena rostriformis | reverse complement strand
ACTAAGTACTAATCATAATTCTTTTCCCTTATACAACTAGCAAAATAAGGTCCCCTTATTTGTTTGATAAATACAACAGAACTGACCGTCTCCTCTCTGTAAATACACGTTTGCCGTCGAAGCAATGCCTAACGTCACTCAATTTGTTCATTTGTTTACATTTGTTAAGTGCGCGGAATGATTCCATCTGCGTAAATGGGCAATAAAATAGTTCCAAAGAGTTGCATTAAAACTACCAAGTTTTTGCACGATGTATCGTAAATTTAAAATACCTATTTCATAATTTAACGCCTCTGATCCTAAAAATCCTATCAAATATACTTTGAATGCGTTTGTTCGGTTTTGACAAGATAATGGACAAGATTCTTGTCCAATATGGCCGCTGAGCCCAACGCAGAGGTGTATGTGAGAGCAACGAACGACAACTCTGCATGGAGATTGATCGTTTTTATTCACGTAGGTAATTTGATATGGGAACTGTAAGAAATAATTTGTGTATTGTGCAGTGTAATGTAAAATCCATATAGGTAGTATATTGAGGTTAATGTAGTAACAATATACTTCATATCAACACTTTCGTAAGTTTGACACGGCTTCAAATGGTTATACTAGAAATGTTAATGTCAACATTACACGGTCTAAGTCGGTGAGAGTGTATCATACATTTGTTGTTGTAGTTACAATTGCCGTTCTACGTTTCACTTGATTTGAAAAAGAAAAATACTAACAAGCGGTTAAACCGTTATTTTGAAAATAATTGATAATGAACGTTATATGGTATTACAAAGTCATCGTCTGTATGATTGTACAACCATTCTTCAGGTTTTTACAGACTATTATCTTAAGTTATTAAGCAATCTTGATCGTCTTCAAAACAAAAAGAACGAGTATAATCGAAATGAATTTCGACAATTAGGGTACTGATTGAATTGATCTTTCTAGAAATATAAAATAATTTGTTATACATATAGTAGAACTTTGGAGTATTGTTTTCAATTTTAATTCTGTACCTACAGATAACAAAGTTTTTGAAAAGTGTCCTTAAACATTATATTGTGTCAATCCTAAAAAACATTACAACCCTGTTGATCATGTAATATCAGGTTATCTTAATTTTCTTTAAAATAAAAAAAAATGTATCGCAGAGGGTCTAAATACTGAACATATTTGGAATATATCGTGTATTCATTATTGTCACTAGGCAGTAATACGTGTTGTTTTTATTTGCCAACTTATACTTTTTATGAAATAATCAAACCAAATATTTAATATTATGTGACGGAAAAATACTAAATAATTTCTAATGATGTGGCATTATGGTCTATTCAAAGGTATCATATTCCATATGGATCAGGGTGGCTGATATAAAGCGTGACAATTACGTTTCGATGAAAAAGTAGATACATATATGTTTTTCATAGGTATGACTTTATGTCTGTCATATTTATGACTGTATACTCGCATTTTTATTGAAAATTGTATACATTACATAGCATTAAATAAATTCCTTACAACATTAGAACGTGATAAATATGTCAGTAACAAAGCTGATAGACATTTATATGAAAACAAATGCATTTGGAAACGTTTATTTTCTTGTTATGAATTGTTTTTACTGATAATGAACTAGATATAGAACACAATGTGTTCGGTATTTAACGTAAATCTAGTTCTTGCTAGTTGAATTATATTCACAACTATTTTTTTTACAAAAAAACACCCCAAATTCGTAGTAGTTTCCCAATTAATGTTAAGTTAGTACGAAAGCAAATAAGGATAAAAACAATCAACTGTCCATCCCATGCATTCAACGTAAAATACTCGTCAACACGTCGATGGGAGTTCCGATTCCGATAAAATGCTTTCTTAGGTATCAACATTACAGACGCAATATTTAAAATATTGATATAAAACCATACTCTTAAAAGCGATACCCAATCTCGAACATCAAACTGAAACGCTATGGATTATGATCAGTTAATGGTAACTTGATTGAATAGTGTATTTATTATTATATTAACTAAGTGTGTTTTTAATTTAAGCTAAGACAAGTTGACATAAACAGTAAAATCGCGACAAAAGTGTTCCGTAGTGGAAAAAAACTGACCGTAAGTTACCCATTTACTGATTTTGCTGTGATAATCAGTTCTACGCGCTAGGCAATTGTTTTTCTTTACAGATAAAACTTCTAATCATAAAACCTAAACTATCTACATTTCTCTTACCTTATTTTAACGCTATTTAACAACAAAGCATGTCGATCGCATGATCTCCTTGCAGCCCTCACCGTGTGATTATCCGTATCCTGCATCAGTGAGGCACCAAATATCTTTAAGGTGAGTTTGATGATAAGGGCACGTTCTATACCGAAATGTGAAGTCTCTCGTACAAGATTATCATGGACTTCATCGTCAGAGAGGGCCCAGGGCTAGTATTCACAAAGACTCAAGAAATTCCAAAAATTCATTTGTTCTATTGTATCTATGTGTATTTGTACGTATAATTTTTAGACTTTTTGTAAAGTGTTTTCTTACCTAAACCGAATGTTTCCGGTTACAGTAGATGGATATATTTGGATTTTGTCCTCATAATAAGGGAGAATAAAAACAAACAGACGAAATTTCAAAAAAATAACTGTGTAATACAGCATAGATCTATGTGGTTATCATGATATTTCTATCGATGACAGTTATTGTCTCTCAAGATTGAACCAGCGCGGATCTAAAAAGGCATTTAGTTCATTTAGTTAAGTTGCCTTTTTAGACAGTAACTTGCCTTGTTGCAGTTTTATTTTATTTTCAAATCATCAAATTGATGATGATTAATACGTTAACAGCAATGTTCAAACTGATAACAATACGCTCATGTTATAGCATACATTTGTTTATTACTAATTTCAAATTAAGACGATTAAGCATGTACATGTCTACCTTGTGTCTTCCTTGTGTCTTCTAGGGACTTTGAAAAGCTCTTACAGCTAGTTGATCCCTTTTAACTTCTTCAATTTTTATATCTACAATCCGGTCTGAATTGTATTCGTTATAAATGTCACAAGTTATTTAAATTTACTCTGACTTATTAATACACTTCTGATATGTCAAACCGCTTATCCAACCATAACTTATCTAGTTGAGTCTTGAACGAATTTACGATATCACATGTCACAATGGCTTGTGGTAAGTTGTTCCAAACTAAGATTGTGCGATGTCCAAAAGAATGGAGGCGAACTGACGTATGTGCTATTTTTAAACAATGGCCTCTTGTCTCACTATTTTCAGCAAAATTGAAAAATGTTCCAGCATCAATATCATCAATTTTATGGATTATCTAAAATACTTTTAAAATATCGAATCTTTTCCATCGAGAGTCCATTGAAGGAAGATTTAATTCAGCCAAACGATCTTGATATGTTAGTTCTAGGATTTGAGGTCATGCACGAAGTAATGGGGCGGATTCCGGGCGTAATTTTGGGCGGAATTGGCACGTAATGTTGTAAATCCGCCCGTACAACTGTGTGGAGGAGATTTGTGGACGGAATTTCGCACTTTGTTGCTTTCGCGGGGCGGAATTTCATACTTATAAAATATTTGTGAAGCCACGAGACGGAATTTTGAACCTAGTGGTTTTTACAGAGTCAACTATTGGACTAAGCAAATTGTAATGAAGCTCAATACTAACTTAGTAAATTGAATTTAAAAGAAAGTACAGAAAAAAATATTACCGGTAACTGATAACTTAATAATATAAAAACATTATTTATACATTTGTACATTCAGTGAATATTCATTATTGACACAACTATTTGTTACAGTATTATTCCTTCAGCACACAGCTTTGATTGAATTAAGTTCTTGTTTCGATTCTAAAACACCTTTGGGATTAATTGTATACTTAATGTGTGAGAAGCTGAAAATGAGACAGACTTGTGAACTTAGCATTATCATGAATTTACGTAGATTTGGCATTTTTTGGCATTTCTGTTAAAAATTCAAAATTTAGGAGATAACAATAACATGTTTTAATTTTAAATATATTTTATCTATTGCTGTCTTTTACACTTTCCACTAACTTACTACCTTTGTCTACAGCTCTTTTGTATGAGAAATGGTGGCATAATTGTATTTTAATATACTAGGAAATTTCATTTCACATAATATTAAGTCTGAAGGATGACAATGCCTTACACATCTATTTACACTTATTTTTCAGTCCTTCAATTAATCTTATTTTTTTGCAAATGTTGCTCCTTTTTTATTATAATATGCCATTATTACAATAATGACTGTAAGGTTTTATAAATAACAAGATTTGGTTGTTTTCATCAGTTTACAGGTTTCCTTTAACATTACACACAGCACAATTTTAATGCAATGTTTTATAACAGCAATATGAATCAAGTTTCTCTACATGCTAAACTTAAATAGAAATGTATAGCAATTGAAATTTCTGGAACACATTTCCCCTGAGTCTCTTAATCTGATAAACCCTGACTGACCACCAGCTGACCTGGTCTTCAGGCATTCTGCAGCAACATCCCTTGGAATGTTCCTGCTTAAAAACTATCTGCTTATCAGACTTTCAATTGGTTAATCAGGAAGTTATCAATTTGAAAACAAGCGGTTAAAGCAGCTGACTATGGGCTAAAATTATAGGCATACTTAAGCAACATTAGGACTTAACATTGTAGTGTTATACTATCTTGAAAAACTGACAGCATGAAGTATTGTGTGATAAAAAAAGCGTATTTACTACACTGTGGAAATCAACAATAAAATTGTTGCAAAGGATGTTCAAAGTGGCTGGTTCAAGTGATATGGCCTCAGCAACTGTCTGTTTTTGGAATACTAAAGGACAGTTGTAACAGGTTTGTATTTTCATTACTGCATCCATTTATTTTATTTATTTTTTTATTAATTATGATCATTAGAATATTTATGTATTATATATGTCCCTGGAAAATGAAAATGGATAAGTTAATATTCATTGCAATTTTAAGGAAAAACTACACAATTTGAAACAAAAATAGTTAAACATACAAATGAAAAAGTGTAAATGCTGTGTACAGTGAATTATTATGGCTGTGTTTTATGGTTATTGTCATCTTACATTTTATTTATAGCTAGTTCAGGTCATAACTGAACTGATTGCTTTTCCTCATATTTGATCAATTAATGAGAACTTTTATATTTTAATTTTGAATGTTAAACTATTTCCCCAATGCGAAATTTACGTTGATCGGAAGATCTTAAGGATAGTATGTGAATCCGCTGCCAAAAATGGAGCAAAAAGGGGGTAACTACCAGATGTGTGGAATTTAGACCAGACTTTTACTCTGCACAGTTGGCCAACTCGAGGGGAAGAGGAGTGGGCAAACCTTGCCCTGGTGATGAGCACAAACCTTTCCTTGACCAAGAACCTATTGTGTAGTAAATATGCATACATCATAAGTAGATATGGTATTGAATAGAAGGTGTGTAACTATATAAAACAGTTTTGAAATATATACATATATAGAGAGGCTTTTGGTTGAATTTGGTGGAATATCATTTTAATTCATGCCGTCTACTGAATGTAATAAGTCATGTAACTGACATGTTTATCCTTTTTTACTTTGCTCCATGTTTGTACACCTTGTGTATGAAGGTGACATATATCAACTGGTAAACTATTAAGACAACTTTTTTGGTAAAAATACTGTTTTTGCAAATTATCCAAATTGACATGAGCGACGCATGCATTTTCTAAATGTACAAGTAGTGTAACTGACATTTTGTAAAATGTGTAGGAGAAGAAAACAAATAAAAACAATCTGTATTCCAATTTTCTGATCAGTATTATAGTAACATTTGAAACACAAAACAAATCTCCAAATTGAAATGTCTTTTTTAAAACAATAAATAATTAAGAAAGCAGTTACCAAAAATTCAACACTGAAATATTTTGAATACAAAAAATAACGTACGTGCTCTTACTGTATTTCAGAAAATATGTACTCCTTAACAATTTACAAAATGTCAGTTACCCTAGTTATCACATTCAAAAAATGATGAGTGATCATAGAAAATAATATTTGTTCTACGATCATGAGTGAATTAAAATCGTCATTTCACCAAATAAAATAATAAAAATCTTCTTTTATTATGATATAATGCTAACACATGATTATTTTTGTATTTTTGCCCCCAAAAAAATCTGGTAAAACAATGAAAGTTATAAATAAATTTCACTGTTAATTTTCACTGTTTGAAAAAGTGAATTATCATTTTTTTTGACCACCGAAAAGCATAAAATAAAACACGTTTTTTGAAAATATGCCAGTTATAGTATCGCAGCGCGTATAAAAGTTCCCTTTTGACAAATTAGCACCCTGCCCCTTTTGAATCCTAGCTGGAGCCCCGGAAAAGATAAAAACATTGAAATAGCCATTGATTCAAAATAACGGTGTTTGAAATAGTTCAATTGCAGTTGTACTAAATATCAATTCGCATTGCAGGTTATGTCATTGGATGGGGAAGAAAGAATGCTGGTTGAGTCTAATTTTCGATCGCTGACCTTAATAATGCAGTAACAGAGAGAAAATCCTATGCGAGGCAACAATTGAAAAAAGTTTTGACAAAAAGTGAACTTTTTTATATTGGCAATGTGTGTAAACAGTTTGTGTTATTAAAAAGTGCAAATCTATCAAAATTGAATAATTTGGTGTTAATATTATGATTATTTTCGTTATATATTTTTAAAAGCTTACCTCTATGTTTTTTTGTATTTTGTATTAAAATGCTGATCTTTAATGTGTTTTTTTTGCTATATGTGTTTAAAAGCTGATCTATCTTTTTTGTTTTTATTATCTTAAAATAAATATAAACATACTGTGTAAAATATATTTAGTCACAATTTTAAGTTTTTAGCTAACCTGAGCACAAAGCGCTCATGGTAAGCTTTTGCGATCGCCTTTTTTTTCAAATGGCCTTTTCTAATATTGGTTTATTTACAAAATGCATGTAATATGATTTCCGTCCGTAGTCTAAATAACGCCCGTAATCTAAGTTACGCCGGTAATATAAGTTACGACTGTATTAGGAATCCCGCCAGTTATCTGCTTTCTGCCCGTAATTTCAAATTCAGTCCCGCCTCATTTACATATTTCCCCCCTGTTTTCCGCCCGGATTACCCCCAGAATCCGCCCCTCTTCTTTAAATCATATACAGAAAATACGCCCGGATATAATGTTTTCACCCGGAATTCCGTTTGCGATTCCGTACCTATTCCGGGCGGAACATTTCGTACAGATAAGCTTACATATAAAATGCATTTCCATTAACGTTCGTTAAACAAAGCCGCGGCTTTTTAAACAGAAAGTTTGAAAATAAGCAACGACTTGTAATCATGTGTCAACCTTAGAACACATGTATTAAGTGTTTTTTTAAGCCTTATAAATGTAAGTATCAATTGTACTCAAGATTTTATAGTTATAAACAATATCTGCCAATTTGAAGATTGTATTTATATCACACCCAAATCCCACGTACAGGCGCTTTTGAAGACGGCGGACACACTGTATTAAACACGTCTCTGATCGCGACTGGAGCCAGCGACATATCAACTTCACCTTTCAACATGAGGATGATTGGCTTCCCCATGCGGAAGGCAACATCAAACTCCTGCAGACAGAAATCGCTGCTACAAAAATTGTCTGCGAGAACCACGACGATCTCTGTCGCTGTCAACTTTAGGATGAAGGTGTTCTTCCATATTGGCATGCACGCAGGTTCTCATAAATACCTCGTTCTAGCTAGAGTGCAAAATGAACGCTGCAAATTGAAGTTCACCGTTTTCCAATCTTCTTAGTGTTTGTTGACGTCTCCATAATTGCTTATTGACATTCCATTGGCGTCGAATGCGGACAACAATGACAATGGTACAAACACACACAATTGCTACAACTGAGAATATAATGTTGTTTCGAATGTAAATGTTTCTGTTACAAATATAGCGTTAATTTTCTTCCACTGTTTTAGAAATAAAATCAATGTCTTCCTTTTGAGTTAACGCACGTTACACTTGTGTTTGCAATGATACTTCCTTTGTGCTAAAGCAGCCATTTAACAGGATCATAATGTTCACATTTTGAACACTGAATTGTACGTCCTCTAAAGTCAATTTCAGTATAAATTGATATGGCATTGAGTTAGGATAAGCCATTTGAATCTAATTCGAGAAGTAAATTGTCACTTAAATCTAAATAGTCTTTAAGAAAGTGCTTTAAGACATTGCCAGACAGGTTGTTATGGCGTTTTAAATGACGATTACTTGTAAATACTCCATCAAGTAATGTAGCAATTTTGTTTCGTGAAAGATCCAGAATTTCTAGTCTTTCAAATGGAGCAAACAGTTGTTGAAATCGTTCAGGTTGAGAAGAAACCATTTGGCCAAGAATCTTATCCGACAATAGCAATTTGGTAATCTTCCAGGCAGCTTTTGGTTTTATTTATTGCAATCCGTTATCCGATAATTCCTTAAAGTCTTTATTGTAGGAAACTGCAAATCGACTTCTAAATCAATAACCGAAATGTCGTTACGTCGGCAGTAAACATTGTTTAGATTAAACGATGTTCCTAATAAACATCTCACTTCAATATGTGAAGAGACGATTATATTTTTGGTTCCTGTGTTTCCACGCATGTTGTCAAGGTACAACATGTTTATAGCATCCAGGCTGACATTTAAGTAATTGCGTTCGCGTTCGCGCACCACTGAGAAAATCGGGTTTTACCAGGATCAATACGGCTTATGTCCAACATTTTTAAAGACGGCATTATGCCGTCCAAAATACCAATACTGTTTGCATAGTTCAACACAGATATTCCAGATATTTTTACAAATACGAAATATCTGGCATACCGACTTGAACAAAAATCATATTATGTTATAAACATATCCGCTGAATCTAGTGCACGCACCGGTCTAGAATAGAGAAGCTTAAAAAGTCGTCTCGTAGCATAAAATTACCCTCTCTGTTCCCCGTCATATGCAGAATAAGCTCTTGGAGGCTTGGTAGTGTTGCGTCCGTTTCAAACGCAGACAAAAACTTAGAATAGCCCAATCTGACACAGTTGCTCAGATCAAGGACACGGAGTTTATCCAATCCACGAAAAGAGCCTGGATACAACGTCACGATCTGAACGCCCACGAATCGTAGCTCTTGTAAATGACATAACCTTTCAAACGTGTCGAGGTCTAAGTCGACACTATTTTCGTGGTTCCAGTTTTCTACCAGACGAAGAACGGTGAGATTTTCCCACATATTGTCGCAAAATAAATCCTTCGTGAAAAGAAGACTGCAACTTTCCTTTGTTGGAGTTAAATATTTGATGTCAAAACAATAATTTTTATCACAATCTGAGTATTTCAAACTATTTGCAAAACATCCATTCAGGCTGTGAAAGGACAATATTTTTTTATCACAAAAATTGCAATTTGTTTCATTTATAAAATATTTATAAAGTATGTGTATTTCTATTTACATTCTTAAACACATTCAGTGAATTGAAAACGGGAAGTTTTGGAGTTTAAGCTTAGATGTATCAATACATATCCGTTAACAATTTTAAAACGCACCAGCACATTTCAAACAGGCAGATTGAAAAATAATCATTATATCGACAACATCTTGGAGTTTAAGTCGAAATCATTTTAGTGGTTCCTGTTTTCTACCAGTCCAATATAAATCCTTCGTGAAATGCCGTATGTAGATTATGTGTGACAGTATATCAACTTTTTCAATTGTTGGAGTTAAATATTGGATGTCAATACAATCATTATGTTCACAGTATGATTAATTCAAACTGATTTCAAAACATCCATTCAGTTTGTGAAAGAACAATAATAAAACAAAAATGACAATTTATTTAATTTCTGTTTACTTATATGCTAAATATATGTGCATTTACGTCCTTCTTCTTCTTTTTCTTCTTCAAACACATCCATTGTATTTGTATTTTAAACAGGAAGTATGCAAATAAGCGACGAGCTGTTATCATGTGTAAAAAAACTGAACAGTTTGATTTAAATGTGTATACGTCGGATAAATTTAATATCAATGGTACTCAAGCTGGTATTGGCTTAAACAATATGTGCGAGTTTGAAGCCTGAATTATCAAGGACGTTTATTTCGCATCCAAACCCCAAGTAAAGACGCTTTTGTAGACGGTGGACACGGCTATTAAGTACATTCGGTAACACGTGCATAACCGACAAATCAACCAACACTTACTGTACAGTCAAACTGCAAAATGGTCCTTAACCATCTTATTATTAGAAATACATAACGATTAAATGAGAAAAACTATTGTCTTATGAATGCGTTGACCATTACTGCACGATTTATACATTATTCAAAGAAATATTTTGTTCTGCATCTATCAACGAATGTTTCATTCACTGTTTGATGTATTAAATAACAACGCACTAATCAAATAGTCATTAAGCTAAAAGAATGTTGTGTTTGCACAACGTCCGTAAATGTGCAACAGAATTCAAAAAAGCCAGATTATAAGTGTCGATATAGGTTTCGTCAACGATTAACTTATTATCAGTTAAACAGCAAAAGTGTTATGCAGATGTTATTTTTTATGGAAATGTACGATGGATGCTTAAGCTGCAAGTATGTATGTTAATTTACCGTGATAAGTGGGCTAATTGTTTATCATCAGTTATATACATGTCAACCTATTTAGCGCAACAAATCGAATGATTGGAAAGGACGACATTTATATGATTATATGGTTGAGTGATCCGATTCGGCGCTGTCCTATTTAAACGCCATCTGTTTTGTTATCGGTTCAAAAACACAGACACTTCCGCTGACTTCGATTTACTATCATCGTGTAGTAAACAGGTTAACGTAGCTTGGACGTTGTTTTTGTTCATTCAGCAATGAAATCCGTCACATATATTTATTATGCTACAGCTTTAGACTGTGAATATCGATCACCAATTCTGTCAAGCCCTTATATCAAGTATCTGTGATAAATCGTAACCTTTCCAATAGTCATCGTTAATATTTAATGGACATTATGGCATTACTCATGTCATTTGAGTTCTAACTGTTTTGAACGAAAAGATATAAATACTACTTAAACTATTTCGAAACAACAAACACACCAACAACAGCAATAATAGTAATAATATAAAGAAGAATGATAATAATAATAATAAGAAGAAGAAGAAGAAGAAGAAGAAGTAGAATTATAATAATAATAATAAGTTATCGATATTTAAATTAAGATTTCTTATATAATACTTCTTAATCATGGTTAAATAATTCAATGGACAGGTTTTGTTAAATGATACATATAATGCAGTCGCCGTACAAATACTTCCTCATTCCATATTAACCGTAACCGTTTTGGCAATTGGCTCTATACCATTAATAAAGGACCACGGAGGTGTGTATGATAGAAATGCAACACTGCTGTAGCTTCTGGAGTTTCACTTCTTTATATAAAGAAGTTGCACTTCTTTATATTGAGACGACCAATCAACGCTGAGATAACACAGAGGGTAAACTCCCTCAATACAAGAATGTGTCACAGATAGTGTATCCAACGCCAGGGGCGCGTTGCTGTTTATTAATAGCTCTTTAAGCAGATACAGTCTGACAGAAATCGTCATAAGCCGCGAAGATATTAAAAAATCGTGTATTTGTGTAAATAATTATGTAACGTCTAGCATAACGTCTTCAAAATGGCACGATACATTTTTGTTCTTTATACTGTTTCTAGTGAGTATTTAATCTTTTGGATAAATTGCTATTTTTTCAATAAAAAAATGTTAGCTAATAATATGTAAGATTCTGGTACAAATAAAATGAATTGTATAAAAGATATGTTTCGTTTATTCCACCGTTTACAAAAAAAAAATACTTCTGTCATCGTGAAAAAGGACGTGTTTTATGTACCCATGTGAGTTTTTTTTTTCTTGCACATGCTCTAAAGTGACATTCGCTTAGTATACATATGTAAACGGGCAAAGAACCAAGGATATTTAGTTAATTGTACATAAAAACATGAAGACATGTTTACATTATGTATCGTGATACTTGCGTTAACAAAGGAAGTAACTGTGATTAAAGAACACATGTTCTCAAATGTTTGTACGGAGCTGGATAATTTACAATACTTTATACGAAGAGGCAGCGTTTTATTTATCACGTACACATAATAATACTTCAATTGTGTTGTACAATATACATTCATATTGCTTTTATAGATGCTACTTAAGGCAGCAAAAAATATGGAATAGCTGAAAGAGAGCATGGTAGCCCACTTTATACAGGGATGTTTTACAGACATATAGAGCGCAGTTAATACATAAGCGTAATGGAAATAAATGTCAATGTAAACATAGTTTCTACCATGTAAGTTATTATTGGTTTTATGTTACTCTGTTGTTTGCGCGAGCGGGATTTTTTACACTCTCGAAATAGGATTTTTCCGTCACGGCTTTTCTAACTACTTAATGGGTGTTCTATATGCGTAGCTTGTTGGTTACCTTTAAACAATGCGAATATTTTTCACTCCAAAAAATATGTATTTTCGACACCGCTAGGCTGCTTCAGGCGGACGGATGCCATCACCTCTGCATTGAGATTCGTGAGGCCCTCATTTACAAAGATGGCAGACCACTTGAATAACTTTTCTTAAGGCAGAATGTAAATCTTGTTTTGTTTTGTCTGACAAAATTCACGATAACTGGTTTATTTGTTTTGGATGTAAATGTTCCCCGCCTGTGGGCTATGTCTATATCAGTAGGCTAAATGGAGATACCAGATGAGTATACTATTCACAATTGTGACGATTTGATTTGTCACCGACACCGAAGATTGACGGTCCTGGCCTTCTTGAACACCGGCTCTAAGGATATTTCGTCGACTGCAATGTTCGGTGTTGTTCGCAAATTCATCGTGGTTTATTGATTCACTGGCCTTTTTTTATTCTATATTTGCATTTGGTTGTTTAAGCTCCTCGTTTTGTTTGCTTTGTGTTGCTGGTTTGCTTTTAAGCCAGTCAATTTTGCGTTTTTGTGAAAAAAAGTTGCTTTCATATATATCTATTTGGCGTATGAAGTTTCCCAGTAGGCGTTCTTTAAACTTTTGACGGTTGTCTTTATCATTCCTTTCGTAAGGACGCAGGATAATTTGTTGTTGATTTTATCCAGTCGTTTTTCAATTGTTATTTCACTTGTATCGCGAGTTTCATGTTGATCGTTTCGATCCGAGCAGAATCTAGCCATGAATTAACATCACAAGTGCGGTATAGCCTTAATCAGCCTAATCAACTTTTACATTCCAACAACAATTGTAATATATACAACTGATTCCTTCTACGGTGGTCAAATCAGCTATGTAAATTAAAGTATTTCAATTAAGTTTTGAACCGTTCCATTTCTACTTTACACAGCCCACCTAAATAGCACGGCTTTAACATCCAGGTATCCTTTTTATTATTTTTGGTTATTTTTTATCTTATTATTATAAATTTTATAATTATTGTAACTTTCGATTATTTTTTTGTACAGTTAAATTTACTTGTGAGAGAAATACACATGCAGTAAAACTTTAGTAGCACCAGCAGGACACATACCCTATATACAATGTTATAAGGTTTTAAGGAGTTATAACTTGGACCTAGCATCACATTTAAAATGTAATAGCAATTAAAGAGAATACATTTCTATGTAATATTCATATTACGTCTTAATGGTAAAGTACACAACAGAGCACCAGAACCGGAATTTTCTGGGGAACGATGAAATGAAACAGACATCAACTGCATCTTGTCTTTATTAAAAAGCCTTAGAGGCATAACTCATACAGTTTAACATTCAGATTATCATCGTGCAATTCAGAAAGAAGCCGCACAAAGTTTGCAAAAGGACAAATTACATAGTTTGATTGTGTATACCGCTGTTTACCCAAATTTTACAGTACCAGTTAAATAGTTTAAATTAATAAAAAATATTAAAAAAAGTTAAATTAAGGCTATTGTGATTTAAAAAAAATCACGATCTTAAAGGCAATTAAACAAGTAATATTATCTCAGATGACGTACATGCGTCAGTTGGAGTAATATTTATTCGGTTATGACGTAAAACGATCGGCTTGAACTTCGGGGAGGTCATACTTTACAACAGAATGCGTTAAAAGCTACATCTTTAAAATACTTAAAGAACAAAGCTTATAAATCTTTAAGAATTCGGAAGGCCGTTTTATCAACAGATCTTAGCGTGATCTTACGTAAGATTCGTAGGATTTTGTCGTACGCTTATCGTAAGTACTGCAAACCGTTTTATCAAAGAAATCGCAGCTAAGATGTCGTAAGATTTGTGCTTAAAGCTACGACTGGGTAAGACCACTCTTAGCGTTCGTAAACTGTACTAAACATGGCCGCCGCACGCGCTTTAGACGTTGGTCAACCAAGAGAGATGAGAATGTTTCCAGAAAGAAAGGGTTTTAGCGATCTCCGTGATGGAGAAATATTGACACTATTGACAGTATTTAGGTTTGACAACGTTAAATGAATTCGTTATATCAATTTCTATAATACACGACTAAGGCAATTGAATTTTTTATAGTTTTTAATTTAGGATAGTTAATTGGTTAAAAAGGTAAGTATTGAGTTATTTTGTTCAATTTTTTATCAAAACAAATGTTGTATGGTTTGTTTTTAAGTAAAACAGTTCATTTGTCATTATCAATGGAATTTTAAAGAGTGAAATAGAATTCGGATATTGCATATTTCGGACGTTAGTATACAAGTTAGTTGTCGACGCAATTTACTTATAAATCTATGAAAGCTACCTTTTTCGCATAACGTTATGAAGTTTTTGTCTTTGTAATGATGCACTGTATAATGTCTGCAATATCTGCCCCAACGATTATAATTCGTAAACTTTGCAAAGCCAACATTATCAATGTTCTGTCAAAATTAGATTTATGAATTGTACAGTATATGTACAGCTGACTGAGCAACATCAATCTCACACTGCACGGTGAGATACAGGGTAGCAAAGTTATATTCTGATCGAGTTACGCTCTTGCCCAATGTTATTTAAATGACCCTGTATCACACTGTACAATGTCAGTCAGAAGTGGCTTAACTAATAGTGTTACATCATAAAACATATGAATTAAATAGATGCCCCAATCATTCAACAAAGTTAATTGAATTGTATTTTCACATATTCAAGTATTGTTTATTTGCAGGTTCATTGAAATTGTGTCAAAATGGCCTGGGTCGACTCAACACACACGTCTCCTCTGTCTTTGACAGCTGTGGTTTGAAGGTATGACAATAAATAATGTGCTTTTATGGATAGTTATACCATTAGAGGGACTATGGCTAGTATTGGCTAGGAAAAAGTGGAAAACTACTGTAATGATGCTGCAAATATTTTAGTTTTTACATCAATGCATTGCACATTACTAAAATATAATGTGTTTAATGCGCATACATAATTTTACATTTTAATTTTATTCAACAACAGAGAAGATTCAATTATATTACTTTATATCCGTACAAACTGTATCAACACATAAAATATGCATATTAATGTTGAATTTATAATTGAAATTAATTCAAAATTGCGTTAAGCTTATGAGCATCCTATAGCTACTTCATAAAGCATTAAACCGATGATTGTTCCAACTTAAACCTTTTAAATTTTTCATTAGACCTGGAAGAAAACCACCTGGGACACCTACTGGGCGACTCTGGCTATCCATGAAAAAAATATATGTATAAACGCCCTTGTTTAGGCCAACTACAGATGCAGATGTGAGGAACAACAATGCCCTGTCAAGTGGTTGGGTTGTGGTTGAGAGAGCTTTTGGACTGCTGAGAGTAGATTGAGGTATGTAAATTTACTACATGTATGTTTATTTAGTTCATAACAGTTAAAAACATTCAGTTAATCAACATATGACACCATTTACTGGTAAGCACAAAATATATTACCCCACAAAATATATGGATTGACAAGTGCAATGCTTAATACCTTTCTCTTTAGAGCAACAGTGTAATCATCACATCTACATCACAATCATACAAATTTGGTGAATGTAAAAAGAGGGAAGCCTTAAGCATTGCACCGGACTGTCCTCTCTGTCTGTCCGTATATCTGTCGATGGGTTTTGCATAAACTGCGACTGCTGAATGACCTAAAAAATGAATTGTAGCTGTAAAAATAATGTGTAATTAAAAAAAAAAAAAATCAAGTTTTGATCAGATACACAGATGTTGTTTGTCCTTAAGACTCTTCGTCTCTTTAAATGACTGATTGACTTTTTTGTGTTTCTCTACCTGAAGTGGGGGCATCAGTGAGGAGACACATCTAGTTAAAAACATTTGATACAGATTTTAAAGTTGCTTTCATATGCACGTGCATATGTTGATAAAAATGGATGCCGTAGATTATTGCAAATTTTGTTTTATGAATACATTTCTTTACCCATTTAAGTCTTAAATTTAATTAATATCTGAAGATGTTTATCAATTAAATAAAATGCATAATAAACATTAGTATTGATAATAAATTGGATATTTTAATTAAATCACTAGTTAATATTGATTGTTTTTCTCTATCGACAGGTGTCTACATAAAACTGGAGGTTGTTTATTCATGAGACTCGATGAGTGCTTTCAAGCAGTAGCTGCATGAATGCGCCTGCACAACTTATGCATAGATCAGCAGGTGCCACTGCCTGAACAAGTTATTGAGGCACAGAAAGTGGATGACATTGTGCACGGTGCCCCACAACAGGACCAAAATGCAGCAGCTTATAGACAACACATCATTTACTTATTTATGTAGTTGCTGTTTTATGCTCACATGTGCACGAAGTGCTATAGGTGAGTCATTGTGGTTGGCTATGTCCTGGGACATGTGTTAATATTCAATATTTGACTCTATGTTGATGAAAGTTGGTCGTAATGTTTCTGTTAATGATACATAAGAAGTTAATGCTTTCTTGTCTATGAGCTGCTGCATTTCGATCAAGTGTGGTCAAAATCTTTGTTAAAGTGTGGATATTGACAATTTCTGCCGTTCTTTTGTGATTTTTTTTCGTTAAGGACACACTTTTTACAATATTTATTTATGCAGTGCGTACAATGATTACATGTTTCTTTTATATAATAACAAAGTGAAAATAAATTCTACTGCTTTAATTTATATCTTTGTAACATAACAATACAGGGTTTTCTCCAACAACTCTACAGCTAGGGAACAATGAAGTGGAACACTATCTGAAAATGAAATACATTTTATGTTTTAAATTATTTGTAAGGCAAGTGATGAAATAAAAAGTTAACATTGTAACATAAAGAGATGTGGTTTCTGTTTGTTCTTTAAAGAGCATGTACTGTGTATACTGCACATCAGACGAGGTTCTGTTGGAACAAATAGTTTGATATTAAAAATTCTTGAGAATGAATTGTATCATTTATGTTGAGATGGATTGTTGATTCATTATAAAACATTCATGATCATACACTTAAAAGTTAATCTTTAATTTTCATGGAACTCACACCTTTTTGTTCTTCTGACTGGGCCTCACATGCGCTGTTTCGCGGATTTCCTATAATGTTTATATATGAATGAATATGACTCTTAAAATAACATAAGTAATCCAATATGTTAGAGTTTAGCTTATGTATACTCGTTAATTTATTTCTACAATTCCATGTAAAAAAACAATTACTTTTTTGTATTAACTAACAAATAAAAAAAAGGAATATCCAGTTGATTTTTACAATTGGTACTGTGAAATGTGATTAACCTTTTTTATTTTTTAAATAACATATGTTAAATAAATCACCATAATAACTTTAGATATGAGTCGCGCTCTGAAAAAATGGGGTTTAATGCATGTGCGTAAAGTGTCGTCCCAGATTAGCCCGTGCAGTCCGCACAGGCCAATCAGGGACATTTTCCGCTTTTATTATATTTTTCGTTTAAAGAAAGACTCTTCTTAGCAAAAATCCAGTTCAGGTGGAAAGTGTTGTCCCTGATAAGCCTGTGCCGACTGCACATGCTAATCTGGTACGACACTTTACGCACATGCATTAAACCCCCTTTTCACAGAGCGGGACTCATATGTAAGTATACGCAATGTTTTTTATTTTATAAATATGCATGACTAAATATGGACAAGCAATCTTTATGAGCTGTCATTCATGCAAACATGTACATTCAATGACAAAGTGTTTTGATAGAATGGATTTATTACAATGTGAAATGTATCTGTCACCAAGTAACTTCATAAATAACGATCTAATAAATTCTTTATGTAACATAATTAATTTGTGATTATGATAACATTGTTAAACCTTATTTATTATATGTGTTTTGTAACATTGACACACCTACAAGAATAAATGTGCTAACTTTATACTGTGTTCTTGATTAATTATCTTACCAACTTTTGTTCAACTGATGTGATGGAAGAGATCTCATCATTCACACATGGTTGTTGTTGTGCGTCTGAAAAGAAAGTACATAGTGTTCAAATTCAAACATTCCACAGTTGAACGAAAAAAGTGATGAATAGATACCAAATATGTCAGAATATTAAAAAAAATATTTACATACACGAACTGGACTGGAATGTGTCAATAGAAAACAGCAAACTAACTATAATCGACAATGATTATTCCGTGCAAATACAATTTAAATGTTTTTATGTATAATTCACAGTACAAAATTTGCCTTTTGCTCCCAGTCTAACTTTCATTTTTCAAATCTAACATGTGACTGACATTGTGAATTTTTTATAATCATATTGTGGTATAAGAGTAAGTCGGTGAGTAAGGGTCATAAGATTTCATTAGTTAATATACCTTTACGTCCGTCCATTTCTTGATAACTTTTGTCTATCTTGCAGCTACACAATCAAATGCTGTTCACTCTGAAATTGAGTGATAGTTTTCAGGTTTGTGTTTATAATTAAAAATTAATTCTTAAGCTATGTACAAATTCAATGGGTAATAAATGCATAAAATAAATGCAGATTCTTTGGTGTAAAATAACGATATGAATTTAATAAAAACTTAGTATCAATAACGAGACAAATTGACAGACAAAAACGCTAAAATATGTGAAGACATGAGTCATGATATCGATACATTTAGTACTATTATTAGTAAATCATTACTATCATTCTAACTACTTGCCTGTGTTTACTTTGGCGGCCATCTTTTGCTTTTTGACATAAACGCGGGAAATCGTGTGACATTTTGGTGACGTTTTTCGACTGGTTCGCGATTTTCAAGATCGTACTCTTAACAAAAATCTTAGCTGCGATTCGATACTTACGACGGCGTTAATAAAACGGGTATTAGCGGATCGTAAATGAAATCGTAAGTGAAGGATTTAAGATAAGATCCGCTAAGATAAGATATTGTGATACAACGGCCTCCCGATGTATTAGAATATGATTTCTATATGCTAATAATTCATTTGAATTTAAACTTACATAAACGAACAAGTAAAAACACTATACAATTTTGCTATAACTATATAATTTATTACTTAATTGAAAATTGTATCGATTTCCTAAAATGTTAGTTTCTAAATGTGTTACATCAAAAAAATTGTATAAGGTTAAATATAAACAAAATTGTTAAATTATGTGCTCCTACAAATAAGTTCAAATTATGGAAACCATATAATTGTATTATTCGTCAACATCTTGACATTATGAAAAAGAAAAACAATCTTGGTGTATCTTTAATTTATTTTACAGATTATCAACTTACAGATAGTGAATTCAAATTGTTTCTGACGTTATCGAGTCCCGCGGATTGTACCATATGACGTATATCTTATTAAAACAAACTAAAACCTTTTGCCTGTAAACAATTGTTAACACAACACATTAGTATTATGACCGTCATTAATGTTGCAAATTATTCAAGATGAGTACAATTAGTCTGCTTCTGATCCTGGGCACATACGGTCGGGCAGATTTAGATATCAACTGCTGACCCTCATACATGTAAATAGATATACAATTGTATTCCATACGTAAATTAATCACGCAAGTTAGTTATTTAACACTATTAAAACCCAAAGTTTTGCATTGTTTTTCTCTCGAGCAAAAACACCGCCATTACCAAGCATGTGCAGTACTTAAATCAATGAATGCTCCAAACGAACACCATACAATAACATGTTCATATTTCGGATGATTTACTTTTAAATGTTAACTGCTGTGGTGCTGGTATTTCGGCCTTGTCACTACACAATGAAGCTTCGGAATACACACACTGACTATTGTCAAACGAACGCACACAGGCATACGCGCACATAAATTATGCGAGTATCGCAATGTAGCTAAGTGATTGTTCGTTAGAATGTTCATTTTGCCGCCTGTCAATGTGTATACATGTTGATGTAAAGGAGATCTATCCATCTCTTGGTTAAGTTCATCGAGATAATTTATTGAACATGTAATACAGATCCTCACCAACAAAATTAAAATCGCTAGTCTTGACTCGTTTTTAATTAGTCACACATGCTTTGGCATTTACGAAATAAATGAAATCCTTTATTTAATTACTAATATATACAAAATCATCTCTGTGCGAATTACTTTTGTCGAGACCAACTCAGACGCTAAATCGATATGTCGACAAAAATAGTTTAAATGACGGAAATGTACCTCTGTCAGATGTGTTCCCTTGAAAATAGCTATTTTTGCCTGAAAGTGAAATTATTTCACCGTTCTCTGTACTGTAATAACTCATGCAATAGAGATTCACGAGGCCTATAATTACTCGCTACATTCACTAGCAACGAAGTTAAATGATCTTAGGCAAACCTTGATATGTTATATTTATAATGAATTAAAGGTCGAACTGAATCAAAGAGTTACAATTCTGTTGATCTAATACGACTCGAGAATTGTAATTAAGTAAAACAAATAGCACATACAAAATTGTTTAATGTTCAAGCCATGATTATTGTAACATTTGCTTTGTAATTTAAACTCAAAAATTCAAATATATCGAGAGAGCTCTTAGCAAAAACTATTAGGAAAACACGTCGACGGTTAACGCTTGTTTATGTTTTAGCGAAACATTGTTATGATTTGACGGCCCATCGATACAAATAATACATTAGCAATGTTTTATTCATCAGCCGGTGATTGCTGTGTTTCCTTTTTAAGTTAAAAACGCATTACACTTGACATATTGACACTGGTTTTAACACGTTCACACCGCCATTAACTGTGCGTTGTTTTTGTGAAAAGTTAGAGGTAATATTGCACTTTTACCAGACGTGAATGGGGAGGCATTCAATAAACGTGTAATTGCAGACGACACGCTATGCACATTGACTTTTCCGTTGACCAAAAATTGGTGAATGTCTATTAATTGCGTTGACTTCTTCACGTCGTGTCGAATTGCTAATGTATCTCATAGATTCTAAATATCGGAATAAACAGTGCGTAGTGTTATTTAACAACTAAAAAGTATATTAGATGGCAAAGTTATAGTGTTTACATAAGTCCACAAGTGCAATGTATTGTTAATGATATCAACTTATTGCTGCATAATGCAATGCATGTATTCCCACTGGAGTGTTCACATCTTACATGTAGCAAAAGATAAATGCTTGTATAACTGTAAGTAATATATACATAAACAAATTATGATAGTACGTTTGCATGCACACGATGCAAATATATTCTCAGATAAAAGTTTATTATGCTCTTTACATTCAGTTATCCGGGATGGTGCAACGTTGTTAGGCTTTTGATTTTCTCCTAAAATACATGGTTTGTTAGTGTGTTATTATTTAAATAACAAAAACAGTCTATATTAGTGACACAATATTCTCTTGTGATTGTTATCCTTTAATCCTTATCTCTTTTCATTTGTATGGTAATTTGTATCCATAATGTTGTTATTTTCGGGTTCATGTTTTGAATTATTATAGTGTAAAACAATGATAGTTAATATCCATTTAATAATAAAAAAAAAGAATGAGGTTTTTCATGTGATAGTTGGGTGTGTCTTAATAAAAGCAAACTACATGAAATAATAACACAATTCATAGGATACTTATATATAATTTATATGCATGGAATGAATAAATACAAGTACCAAATATTGTAATTATATATTGAATATCAATTTAATTTTTCTTTCTTAGAACCTGTCCTTGCCCGTAGCAGTGATTGATAGCAACCTTCAAGCAATATCGATACTGAACACAGTTAAGTTACTGCTTTCAGCAAACAAGCGAGTTTCACCCTCCGATGTATATTGATTCAATCTCCTACCGCAACCTTTAGAGAAACTACTAGTTTTTTGAACTATTGAAGCGAACATATATTATGTCTCAAAGCAACGTAAACTTACATCTTTTTGGCGTATAGTTATTGTCGACAACATTGGTTATTTTCCAGTAATATAGATAATTTCATTTTGATATATTTAACAAACATATAGTATGTTTTTTCGATATCAAGCATATTCAGGATGCACATTATGCAGACATGGAGAAGAGTAAAATTGCAGATCAATTTGTTTTAAAGTTCGGAATGATTTGCAAAACAGGGTTTTCAACAGATACGTTTTGTTCAAAACGCACAAGAGTGTTGTTAGTACTATTTACACATTAGTTATCTTGAACACTAGACAATATTACATTTCAAGTGGTATTCACCAGTTCTGTCTTGCACAGAAGGAACAGCAAGAAATAAAGAAATTGCGCATTATTGTCTTTTAAAGATGAATATTATTATTAAAAGTATCAATTTTGTTTAACATCGTCAACTCAATCGATAATAATAAATTTTATTTGCAAACAATGATTTGACAAAACTATATTCGAAATTGATAAGCTTTACCGATTAAATCCGTGTATGTGCAATCATTGTTAAGTATTACTAGTTATCAGGTGTTTTGAACTTGGTACATTTTTTTTCATTGAGCTCAGAACAAACATGTTGTTTGCATTGCGTTTATTTGTTTTGCGTTTGTCTATTTATGGGGTGTTTCGCCAGATTTATAATATCGAAAATATTTCAACTCTTGCGCAAGTAATATGCTTGTATGCGGATATTGTGATGGTACTTGTTAACTACTTGTAAAACGGTACATCCTGGAACATTTTGTATTTTATTTCGAAAGAAAGAGGATTCCTATCAAAATGTTATATTTATAATGATCTTTACAGCTTAAATATGGGATAGAGAAACATATCAATATAGAACACGATTCGATGTACACGTACACGTATATATTATTAAGGATACACTATTTCGGAATTGTCGGAATTTCGGGATTGTAGTTGTAAATCAAGTTGTAATTTCAATGTAATGGTTTATTATGGTTCCCGTCGTACTGTAATATTTTAGTACTGCAGGCAACCATGAAAAATTGCGGCGCACTAAGTATGTATTTATTATCGAAACATATTAAAGTTTGGAGTAAGTATAAAACCTTCAAGCTTTTGTTAAGGTTTAGTTATAGGTATCGATCCGTCTATTATTTTTTTTTAATCACTTGTGATTTATAAAAAAAAATGATATTTTGTCATGTTGACCCAATACGGACAAAGCGTCTTTCGGATAATTAATGTAAACACAATCGAACAAAAGAATATCTGTTCAATGTACGTAATGAATATGATGTATTACGTCGGTAAATAGCTATACATAGCTAATGTTATATTATTTTCATATTTGGACCGATTTTAAATAAAATTTGTATTTTTTGTATTGTATTGTATATTTTTATGGTCAAATGAATAATAAATTGCAATAACATTCCAACGTAGACTTGTACCTGAAATACTTTTAAATAGGTTTATATTGAAGGCCATTAACTTGTATCTTGGTGATAGATTGGGGATACTTTCTAACTTGGTCAATTTGTATGGTTGCAAATGTCAGATTTTGCAAGAAATCATGTCGCATTACATTTAATGCTAGTTTAAATTGTTGATTGATATTAGGTAATCATTTTTTTAACATTCCGTTCACTGACTTTTGGTGTCAAGACAAATTACATGTTCGAACACTTTGAACTTAATTCAAAGATCTAAAAATATTGATAGATCTTTACTTAAATGTAAATAAATTAAAACACAAGATGTGTTTGTGAAACACTATGTTCCCCTTTGAGCGATTTTGACCCATATATTTGACCTTTGACCTTAAAGGCTGACCTTGACCTTTCACTCACAATGTGCAGCTCCATGAGATACACATGCATGCCAAATATGAAGTTGCTATCTTGAATATTGCAAAAGTTATGTTTGACCCATATATTTGGCCTTTGACCTTGAAGGATGACCTTGACCTTTCACCACTCAAAATGTGCAGCTCCATGAGATACACATGCATGCCAAAAATCAAGTTGCTATCTTCAATATTAAAGTTAAACGGTAATGACCCATTTTGTTTGGCTCAGTTTGAAAACATTTGCTTTGATAGTGCAAAGCATGTTGTCGACTGTGTCCATATTCTTACACGGAAAGATAAATGTGATTGCCGGGTTTATCTAAAAATGTGTTTTTTACGGGCAATTTCCGAGACCCCCGAAAAGGTCTATTTTACCCCAGATATCAATTTACAGAGCACTTTCTGTATTGTTTTGTGCTTTATTTTCAAGCTGTTGATGAGCTGCACTGAATATTGTCTGTATCTATTTTCAGATTGTGACTGAAGGCCTTGTTTTGAGGGTGTTTTGCAGACAAGTGGTTGTCGGCCTGGGGATATTCAAGAAAAACTGTAGACTGCCCCCTTAAGGTAAAAAATGCCGAATTTCACATCCAACGCCCCATAGTCAAAGGTGACATTTTTTAATAAAATAGAGTTATCAACACCTGAAAACAGTTTTCCCATTCAATTCTGACCAATATGAGCAGAGATATTAACAATTCAGTAGGGGGAGGTAAGCCTGATATTTGAAGAAAACCTTATTTTGAATGACAGTAAAACCACTATACTGATCATAGGTGGTTTAAATTTAGCTTTGAGACAATGAAACCTTCTGAATAGGCATACTAGACTGTGATGCTACAAAATCAAGAGTATTTACTTCACTTTTTTTCAGATTCATCTGTGCTTAAGCCCCTGTGACACATGGCCGCTGCATTTTTTTCCAGTTTTCCCCCGGATCAGCTTGTAGTGAAACTGGAAGCTGTTCTGGGTGAAAAGAATGAGTTGGTTGGTCAGTGTTGCCTGTGGACTGGTGAAACAGATAGGTACGGCTATGGTTTGCACCGTGTTGTTGTATCGGGCAAGCGCATCAAGCTGAAAGTCCACCGTCTCAAGTACTATCTGTGTGATCTCGGACACAGTGCACTGCAGCTGAATTTCCATGTCTCACACCTCTGCCACAATAAGCTTTGCAAAAATATATACCATTTATCGTATGAGCCAGCAAGTGTTAATAATTCCCGCAAAGTGTTCCTTACAAATGGTCAATGCTCAGGTCACAGGGGCTTCAGGGAATGCTGTCTGTCGTTTGCGGTAAATATACAAGTTAGGTTATTGTTTTGTTGCCGTTCGCAGTTTGCATGTACTGCACATCAAAAGAATTTTTTTTTACACTGTAAGTCCATAGCTATGGTCAGCAGCACTTGTAGACGGCATACTTTCAGAGGCATATAGACCGTCCCGGTACAGGGCTCTGTTTGCCTTCCGCTTTCTATGGTAGAATCTGACTATTTTGTATCGCACTGAGGCTTTCCTGCGACTGTCATATTGCCGTCTGCGGTCCTTGGCCTTCAGTTGGTAGAATATCATGCTATCTAAACTGATTTGTTTCCCTGTCACCTTTTCTGCCACCTTCATTGATGATTTGCTGGGCCCCAAAGACCTTGTATGAGCTGCAGAATGACACAGAGCTGCAAAGTTTCTAGCATAGAATGAAGTTTTGGGCGCATAATGAAACACAGATGCATTTAAGCTCTCACAAGCATTTGTGTTGAAGAGCTTTGCCACTTCTTTCAAACCCTTTGCATCAAATGTTTTATTAATACTTGCTAGGACAATTTTCTTGTCACTCTCCTGGATTGCTAGTGGCTCTCCATAGGGCAAATGTTTGTACGAACTGTTGACTCGATAGGTGCACACTCGTGAGCGTTCCTTGCACATCTTGTGATTTCCGGAGAAGCAAGGTATGATGTTTTCTATAGCAAATTTGGCCGATCGAAGAAATAGCTCATCACTGCAGCTCTGTTTTCGCAGTTTTTCCAGTTCAATGCGCACTTGGCAATTGAGGCAGCTGGCCAGCTTACGCATATATTCGTCTTTGTTGAACTTTTTTATAATAGATTTGATGTCTGACTTTGCGGCACGCACATGTATTTCGAGAGCTCTCAGCTTGTGAACAAAGCACTTGTAGTGGGTGGCAGTCTGCTTCTTTAAGTGATTTTTATGCTTTTTAAGCTCATAGTAATCCCGTATAGCCTTTGCCGATTGCGTACCAGAGTCGGTGGTTATTGACTTTACCTCCAAAGGACCATCTTTCACTTTATCCAATGACCTGTGAAGTAATACTCGCTCACTGCTTGCAATGGCGGCCTCAGCTGCATAGGTTTTTGAGCAGTTATCATGCCTGCAGTACCTTCTCCTGCAATGTGTGTTGGCCATGGCTTTGGCAAGTGGGAGTTTTTGACCTGTATTGTGTTCTACCAGGGCCCCAAAGCTTTGTGTAGACTTTTCGCAACCCCCCTGGGGTCGACATGTGTAGGCGACGTCAAATTGGATGTCGACTGCAGATTCGAAGCCAGCTTTTTTCATGACATTTGCGACATATTCCTGATTTAGTTCCAATTGTTTGTCGCATAATTCTGTTTGTGCTTGTCCCAAGTCATAAAACTTTTTTTGAAATGTTTGTTTGCATGGTGCCTTAATATTTAGCGATGTTAATACAGTAGCTACATCATCCATTCCAATTTTAGATTTTAGCACTGGCATTGCTACTAAAAAGTTCAAAAACCCTGCTGGGGGGCCTCTTGCGGTCTGGATTGTGTCCGACATTGGCAATGTTTGCGATTTAAAACCACAGTAACTACATTTTACGCAGATGTGGACACACAGACCAGCACGTGTAACTTTCATTTTCATGTTTGGCTTCTTAGATCCACTTGCATGAACATCTTTAATAATGTCCAGCATGTTCTCATTATTCACCATGAAATTTGCATTGCGGTCACACTCACAATCTGTTTTTTGTTCCTTTTCAGGTTTAGGTCTGAGAGTGTATGCTAGAGTGCCCGACTATGCTACCCCTGCTGTGGCTCTGACGCATTGACTGTCCCTGGCTTCCTTTTCTGTCAGCCATACCAGACGTTTAGAAGCTTTCGGCGCCTCGGAACTGTCACTGGAAACTCCAGGTTGGTGTATTTCAGTGGATGTGGTCCATTTTGGCTTGTTTCCCGGCTTAAACTGCGTGGCTTTCTTGCCTTTGCTCCTGCGTGTGCTAATATTCCCCGCACTTTTTCTGTAATTAGAAGGCATTTTCACACTAAGTCAAAATGTAGGTCTCAAGCAGAAAAATAGATGTTGACTGAATAGCAACTTTCACAGAAATGATACTCTGGCCTATAAAGACTCCCACAAATGAAGGGCTTATCTGCAAACTATCACCAGGTCATTGTTTTGGGGCTCTAATCTTGCTTTAATGGGATCATATTACCATATGACAAATATCTCGACCAAACAATGTGAGGGTATTAAGACTTGGAACTTCATGGTCAAATAGGGCCATAGGAATTACCTCCCTTGCATTGTACGCACCTCTGCTTTAGAGCTGCAATCTATGTTTCTTTGTGCTATAGGCTTAGTTGTTTATGCAAGAAAGACTATGTTGACTTACATCAACTATTTATACAACATTTAGTGCCTTTCAAACCATTTAAACTCCTAAATGTTCATAAACTTTGAAGAAAAGTGAGTAAAACACACTGATTTTAAGGAAAAACTCATCAAAATTCATTTATTTTTTAACTTTCAACAGTGTAGTAAACAATTTGTGCAAATTGAGTAATTTTTAGACTTGGGTAGAAAACCAAAAAAAATTACCAAAAAATTGCGTGAAAATGGCGCCGCTGATATGCTCAATTGAAATAGTATAAAATTGTACATTGAAGTTATTTCACGAAGAAAACCACCCAGTTTCATCCAGAATTAACCGAAGTGTACAAATAATTCAAATTTAGATTGGTTTTAAACTTTGGACTGCTATCTTAAGGCGGCAGTCTACAGTTGTTTAGCCTTATCTGCGCATTGGCCCGGTCAATTTCCTGAATTTAAGGTGTATGGCCTAAACAAAATTGTTTTTTGACTCCAGAAGCTGAAATGTAAGTATAAATTGTCAATATTCTAGTAATTTCACATGTTTTCAGTGATTCGAAACTAAGTTACCTGAATTTTAGTTAACAACAACAACATGCTGAGTGAGAAGTACACACATGTACTTCCTCCTTGAAGCTGTCGACATTTGACAGATTTCAACGGTGGGTTTAAATAAGTTAGCAGTGCAAAAAGTAAAACAGGTGTTTTGCAGACCAGTGGTTGTCGGCCTGGGGATATTCAAGAAAAACTGTAGACTGCCCCCTTCAGATTAAAACAGTCCGAGTAGCAGAGCTGTAACCAAAAAGTGCTAAATGACTGACTAACGGATTGAAGCTATATTTTTAGAAATTCAAGACCCATTACTCCGAAGTTCCTGGTGAGATATGTCTGGTAACCTGGGTTAGACGGCCAAGGCTTTGCCAAATAACACAGACAAGTTAGGGTTCTATATACTAAATGGTGTATTTATTTATGAATACATTAAATTAATTGTTTCCATAAAGATCTATCCATGACCTGAGCAAGATCTAATGGATTCTCAAAGAAAGATGGCACATTAAATTGTGTGCTTTAAACTGTTCCTGACAGTTGGTCAAACTGACCAAACAGCAGTTAATACCACTTGATCTATTTTGGTAAAACATATAACTTTCCTTTCATTTACTGATTAGACTAGGAGATATCTTATTTTCATGTTTTCAAAGAAATCTTGACATGTTTGGTAAATATTTTCCTTACATCTCTTGCCTGTGGCAATTTTGGTGAATAATATTATTTGTGTGTCATTTCGCTAATAAAAAAACAATTGATACATACACAATTGTTGCAGAGTTTTCACTCAGGATCAAATTTTAAAATGAAAACAAGGTTTACCCAATACAAGTTATACATTATATGTATGTAAAAGATCTGATTTTGGACCAACAAGACCCACCATAAACTAAAGAAAATGGAGAGAAATTGTATATCATCTAATTTAATAAGCCGTTCTTTTTTCAAAACATAGCACATTATTCAAACCAATCGAACCGTTGTACATCACATTAACATTGCTTGGTTTCGGGCGGGAGTTGTTATTTGTACTGGTAGTTCCAATGTTTTAATCAGGGTGATATGATGTATATTACATTTCAATACTAAAAATACATATAACCATAAATCTGACATTTCATTAAAAGCTTTTTCAAGTTGTCATCTAAGCATATATAGTATCTATACTTCTAAAATAATTGTATGACACAGTTATCAATCATTTTGATCAAACACTTCACTTAATGTTTTCCATACTTGAATAACTTCCAACATTTATGACTGCAAAACACATTTAATTATTAACCAATCAAGTGTATTTAACTGGTTTAAATGTTTCCAATGGTAAAGGAGTGCAAGTTTGACAAATGTCAAAAAGTTTGATGAAATCTGAACATAGGATAATTGATATAATTGCTTAAAATTGGTACAACTTAAAGTACAAATCACCTGCAAAGTTTTCTAATCACAATGCTTTCTACATGTAATTTAACGGTCCCTCACCGGGGCGCTTGAATTTCAATATCAGAGTTTTTTTTTTTCTTGAAGTGTCATAGCTCACCAAATGACGTAATTTGACTCTAAACATGTAACAAAACAATTTGTATGGAGGGGACAGCGCTACCTAGCCCAACCCATTGGCACCAGGGCGTCTAAAAAATCATGTGGAAATTACTGCAAGCAGGAAAAGTTTCTGTATTCATTAGACTTGAAATATATCACTTTCATGTTTTACCTGTCTTTTGATGTTGTGATAACTATACTCGGGTACATTTATATTACAAAATCCATATAACAAGATGAAATAAATTATATGATGTGTTTACTATCTTCTACAAAACCATGTTCAGACCAGCATGTATAACTTCAATAATGAGCATTGCTTCATGACATTTAATATTGACCCTGAGGTTAAATATTGAGGATATAACAAAAAGTGTTTAACACCTAAAAACCTGTTAAATAATGCATTAAATTCTGTCACGTTATCAAGTAACATAAACATTAATTCTGAACTCTGAACTGTCAAGATGACACCTCGAGGTTATGGGAACATTTTCCTAATCAAATCCATCAGAACACCTCTAGAATCTGATGCACTGATCATATAGTAAACTGACGTGTACTTTGTTGCTTTAGGAAAGTTGTTATATAAATTATACATAACTGTGTCCCTTGTATCAATTCAATTTACAGTATACCAATTCAATTTCATCTGTAAGATGAATTTAAATAGATTACTTATCATTTTAGTAGTGCACATATTCACATGTAAATGTTGTAGTAACTTGTATTAAATAAATGTATGGAAAGCAACAGTTACTATATACCACCCACATAAACATGCTTTTACTGTTAAATAATGTATGTAACCCATCGTAAACATATTGTAGTATGAAGACAATTGCATATATTATTGAATATAATATTTGCTGACATTTCAAGATAGCATTCTTATGAATACAAAAAGAAAATACAAATACAAGTTAGTACATCATAATAATAAATTTTGTCAGTTTATTAAAACTCTTGCTCAGTGAATGTATACATGGATAATCTCAGGAAAATAAAGACTTCACAATATACCACTGCTTGCTTGCAAGCCAATGAAAGAAATATTCCTCTGAGTGTAATAAACTACAAAGTGCCTTAACGAACATGATTATGGTCGTTGAAACTTTTAATACGAGTATAACAGCTAAATGTTATTGAACACAGAGGCTTTTAATACATAAATGAATTAACATTCCAATCATTCATTTTTTTGCCATATTGTGCAAACCTGTCAACGAGAAATTATCAGTACATTGTATCTCAAATCAATACAAGCTGGAATATAGATTTTTCTGAATGATAACAAGCAGTGTATGATCCTGCAACGCATATACCAAACAAAACTGAGATGGGTTAAAAAGCACTGTTTTATCATTGATTTACATTGTTTGAACACTGACAGCAAACACGAACCTGAGATGTCGTGCATAGTAAAGTTATGAACTACAAAACCCTGTTCTAGATAAAGCGAGTGATTGCAACCGCCACATTTGGTGTTATAAGACCTGATAAAATATTGGCCACATTTTGACACGTCCTCTATTGAACAGACAGTGCAGTACATGAAGTTTCAGATAGGCTCCGACATTAGTTCTTGTCTAAGAAACTAATCTATTTTAAATGGGAAAAGTAATATCAGATGTCGGTGATACCTGTGGATATTATAGTTGTGTGAAGAATTTCAACTTGGAGTTTACAAATATACATCACAGGTAATGTTTTATGTAAAAATCAATACATTAACCAGAGTGTGTCAACGTTCATTTATTGAAACACGCATCATATAGTAATATCAGTTGAGGGTTTCCAAAAATATATTTTCAGAAGAGAATGATGTTGATGGCATGAGGATTAACTCTTTTAAGCCCCACATGCTGGGTACTTTAAAAATCATAAACTGCTTATGGTAATATTATCTTCCAATGTCCTAGCTTATTATAATGATGCAGCGATGGATATGAGAGAATTTCAACAATGGGAAATCAAAGCGAGGTAAAAATGTATATGTATAGGGTATATAAGTCACTTGCCATTTTAAATAAAATAAACATCTTTGTTTCACAGAGTCCGCTTTTACAAAATAGTACATGGCCGAATATATATAGTTAAGTTTTTAGTTAAATAAATTCAATAAATGGTTTCCTGGCAAAACATCGGACAATATCTTGACTGTTGGTACCTTTATTTCATAAATAGTGATAATGTTGTGCTAGCTAATCGCGGTGTCTGATATTCGAATAACTTAATGCGCAGATCTCGTGATACCTGCATTCACTCGTGGAAAGACACTATACACAACAAAGTGCATTAGCTATAAAACAGGAGAGGAGCATTTCGAATGCACGCATTCACGTTGAAAGGGCCATGGACGGGCTAAACAAATTCAAAGCCTGTCAGAAAAAATGAACTTTCATCTGGTACCACATGAATACTGTATATTTAAAGTGTGTGCTGCTTTAGTAAATCTTCATCCACGTTTACAAACCTTAACCGAAAATGTCTATAACACATCATATGGTATATGGGGTATTGAATACACATTTAAATTAAAAATGAATCCATAACATACAAACTTGGACACTTCATTGACAAGTTATAAGAATACCAAACAAATGAGTATATAATCGTTTAACTGATCCAAGCAATAAACTAAAATGCTTTGTTAATTCAACGCATAATAAAAATAAACAGGTTTCAAATGCTTTGAAATCTTGTTAAAAATTGTAATAGAACAATTGTAATTTTCAAATTTGCATGGAACATGATAAGATTATATGTATGCTACGTTGACTTCTAAACACGTTTAAGTGTGGTTCAAACAAAGTAAGACATTGTTTTTACAGATAATGACACATTCTTTAAAGTAGAATGTTTACAGATTACTTACTTAGTCGATTTATGCTAAATTAAGCTGCCCATGGTCATAGTTTTAAAACAACACAACAATATGTACTTAAGTCCTGTGTAAAGAAAGTGCTCTGTCTTTACGTGTGCTAAGTGCATCGATTACACCGCGATATGTAGATTCAGAACATCATTACAATGACAACAAATGTTATCAGAGCATATGCTTGGTTTATGTTCAGGTTTAATGAATTGTAAACAGATCATGGTGACATAACCCAACACTTAACTTATACCTATATGCATCATAACTTAATCTGCATTGTATACATAGCTTTATCTCCATTTACTAAATACATAAACATTACATGTTTAAAGCTCATATGGCATGCTTTATGCTATGCAAACTTTTACAAATCCCTTAACAACATTTTGAATTGAGAATAGATTAGCACATTTTCATTATACTTAATCTGGTTGGCTATGCTAGCTCATTAATATATCATCACGCATTTGTTACTGTAACAATTTTATTTTGAAGTAAAACTTTAAAAAAAAAACTATGGGAAAACGGATAAACTTTGAAAATCGTACATACTAAACTTAATAACCAAAAGCATGCTCATTATTACATATAACTACTGATAGTCCACTTGAAATACAATTAAAACTACAATATCAGAGACAAATCAAGTGTCTGTTTCCAGAACCCCGACTTTTTATTACGCATTCCAAACTACGTTTCAATATGTTTTGGTATATTCGATTATGTTTACAATTTGTTTATTTTACATTTAGAGAAAGTATGTTTCAAAAGAGCTTTTGGATGATTTATTTCATTATAGAGGACACTACCTTTTGCATTGAAACGAACTTTAACGGACAAACAAAAGTGGGAGACCTACTTAACTAATTTTGTTGCAAATGTTATTAAAAACAACCAACTATGTATACGTCTATTTAAAATTACCCATTGTCATCACGTGTGAGCCCGTTGACCGTCAGTGAGATAGCATAAGTAAACATTGTAATCTGAATTATTAGATAGATATTGCGGTCGTGTTTATTAGAAAAATGATTACACAAATATCCATCTTATTCAATACTATCAAGATTTATGGATAACATTCATTCGCGCAGAGGACAATGATATGTTCGGAGCTTTGTGTACCTGCTACGCAGCGTTTCATGTAAGTTATGTTTACTTTAAAGATTGTCGCTTCGTTGAAAATGTACACAATGAAACAAGTGACTTCCGTTTCAAAAATATCAAACAAAAAAGTTTAAGCTCGTCCATTAAATAAATATCTTTACAATGTAAAGGTTGTGGTGTTGCTCAAGTTGAGACTTACAGGAACATTGGTTTTACTTAGTTGGTTTGTTAAATGGCCGTTTTGAGCGAGTGTTTTTGTACATGTGATAAAGTGAACCGGAAATTTTCACTATAGTGTTTGCTCTTACAGGTCTTGCTAGTAGGGTTACATGGGATAGTAAGATAATTCAATATACGTCATTTTCCAGACACGGCCTTCTGCTATTAAGTGTCTGGAGGAAACTCATATCCACTAACGTGTCAAGCGAAATACTACGTAATAGGTTTTGGTTGAGCTGGATATCAAATATGTGATCCTGAGTTCTTTTACGATAATACCACAGATCCGTCATGTTATAATCGTATCATTGGCTGATCCATTATATGTTAGGCGTTTTCTATTTATTAATTGGAATCAGTTGTTATTTCCGAGAGTGAGCGAGATTTGAGGTGCTATTATAATAGTGTAAACTCTACTAGTATTCTGCCAAAACAAAATCACTTATGTTTGAAGGATCTTCACATTCTTATCTTAAATTCGTATATGTATAACTCTGCTCGCCATGCCAATCGTAATTGTAACAGTTGGCTGGATTTAAAAATAACCTTACAGCAAATGTCGTTATTGACCTTCTATGTTGTTAAGCTCACATGGTCACAAAGGGATCGGCGACTTTTTATCCAGCAACCTTCTTAATGCGTCGCTTAAATTGACCTCGTGAATGAGTATAGGCCACATCTAGTGCCATTTATGCAAAGAACAAGGTCATGCGGGATCAGTAACTATATTATATCATTCAATTGAAAAACAAAACAAACTTTGAACACACTTTGGAAGAATAAGCTTATGAATAGTCTACATGGCATTGGTCTGAGGGAGTAGACATTGTCCTTAAAAATAGTAAAAAAACTCGCTTACACTGAAAAAGTAATAATCCCAAATGCGAAATTATGATGAATCTGACCCAGTAGGTTGTATGGTATATCAGCCGAATTTGTAAAACATGACATCTAAGCGATACAACACTTTGTTATACGGCTGTATTTCAACTTATAAAAAGCTTGTAAACACTCATTATGAAAAATATCACAATTTCTTAAAATATGTAATATACAGTCACCTCAAAGAAAATGATAATTATATCAATTTGGGTCAACATTTCGGTCATATGCAAACTCGAAAAAGACTTAAAGAATAATAAGCACGGATCTATCAAGAGACCACATTTAGTTATGTGTTTTAAGCGGTAACAAGCAAGGCGATTGCAGAAGTAATATGGTATTTCGATCGTTTGAGTAACGTATTTATATTGTTCTTAGTTTGCTTTTAATTATCAAGTGCTACCAATAAAATATGAAAGTATTCCCTGTTTAATGAGAGGTGAAAATTATATAGACCATAAATATATAGCGAGATAGCGATATTATGTTTCTGATCAGTATAGATGTACACATTCAGTTATCTTTGAAAAATCACGGCAATCTGCTGCATATGTGATGCTTTTTTTTCAAAGTCACGATATCATGTGAAAAAGTCCATTTAATTTGTCGATTGATATAGCGGTGTGTATTATAATTGTAACACTTTGGCAGCAAATAGAGTCATAACTGAACGTCCTGCTATTCAGTTGTAGAAACCTAAATACCATATAACTTTGTTCTGCCCTAACTCAGTGATCAATAGCATTATTAACTTGAATGATATACCTGTTAACAGTCTTTACAAACACAAGATTTATCAATCAGTTAAATACATATTAAATTTAAAAAAAAACATCCGTTTTACGCTAATCATGTATCTCCCGATCCCGTATTACCATACTTAAGTTAAAGAAAATCTAAATAATAAATCATGTGAAATAATCGCAAGTTCATATGGCCGTCTGTCGTGTCTAAATGGCTATTCAGCGGAATAGTTATATGATTAAAACGGAAGACCATCGTATTTGAATATAAAATGCAGACATTAAGATTTTAAATCAATAAACTGCGAAATACACATACACGAGCAATGCAAACTTCAGTTATGGTTTGCAAACACTCTTGTTTACACCGATCGCCGGCCATATGTATATCTACTAAGTGAAAACAAGTGAAAAACTAAATGACAAACTTGTTAAATATTGAACATTAATAAATTGAGATTAGAATTGATTCTGAAAGAATTTATGTATATAAATTATGTGTATTTGTTTACTTGAATGATTTTATGCGCAGCAAAACAAAACAATTGCAGCCTTCTAATAAAATAAAGTGAACACGAATACTTTAAATGTCAACCTTACAAAGACATGTAAAAAATGAAGATAACCTATTTAAAATTGTGAGGCGTCACAGGTAATCAGTAAAGTTTATATTGAATATATTCGTAGGGTTATGGTATTGGGTATGAAAACTTCTTATCGATATGACCACGCAATCACGGTGTTAAATGCGAAGTTAACATGTGTCGTGCTTATTAATGCTACATTCATTTATGTACATGTGATACATGTGCAAGATGTTGTGACTTTTCCTATTGTTGGCGTTATGTTATAGTGTTGATATCAATATAAAAAGCGTAAATAATGTAATGACATTTTATATATGTATACGTATGTCAATGAGTTACCTTAGTTTGGTGGTAAATGATCATTTTGCGAAAACAAGATTCTTGCAAGTTTGGGGTAAAACGTGTTATTCATTCAACGTGTAATTAAACTATTGTTCGTCCGAGAGATGGGTCGATGCGTACTGAGTTTTCCCGCTTTATAACTGGCCAATGCATGAATTGATTTTTAAATAACACAAATTAATTTTTCATAAGCAGACGATGCGACGCGTACAACTTCAATGCTCCTTAAAAAAAGCATAAGGTAAAATACTACTTATTTTCGTTTTCGCGTTGTGACTTAAAATGGCGAAGTTTCATTTAATACATTTTTTATAATAGGTCTTTCAAAACTACAATGTTCCGCGGTCAAATGGTAAGCTCACTAGTAATTTTTTCAAGATTAAATTATTGTTTATATCGGTCCCTTACTGTTAAACGGTGTGTATAAACAAAGTCAACATGCATGTGCATAAGCAGACGATTTATCTGATCATCACGTTGATGTATTTTATTGGAGGTCAGAGATCGATTATTACAAAACTAAGCAACACATTTGACATCTGGAGGTCATAATACACGAATTCTTATGACTCTGTGAAAAAGCTCGATCATTTTTGTTTCTATCTTCATAAAATGGTGACATAAAAACGAGTCATGAGTGCAAACATATGTTTTTTTATGATTAAACATGACAGGAAAAATCAGCTCAAATAATACGAAAAAAAGACGCTATATTCTTTATAACAGTCTTATGTTTCTTTTGGAAGAAAGATGATTACATATTTCGAATTACAATGCACAATGACTCGACTTCTCGGTGCGGACATGAGCTTTTGATTAAATAGTAACTTATGTGTAGCATATTAAACGGTATGCAATACAAAACTATCGTGTTTAAAAAAAGTACAATTACATGTTGAAATGTTTTGTAAAATGTTTTTAATGCAGTTTAAACATTAACATGTGAAGTTATAATAAAAATATATGACTGTTGTCGACAATATGGACGAAATTTAAGCAAAAAAAAAATGCGAGCTCGTCAATGAGTGAATACTGTGGTTTGAAGGCATGCTTCTTGAATTTGAATTTAGACAGGTACACGTTCAAGTCATGCATTATTCCATTTTTCAACATTGCTTTTAAAGATAAAAAAAATAAAAATTAACAAATGGTTTGTTCTTTTGTGTGTACTTTTAAATAATATTGTTTTATTATTTATATTATTATTTTTTTTTATTTTTATTTTTTTTGAATTTTTATTTGATGTGTCATATGGACTTTATACATATCTTCATAAAAAATCATTCAAACTAAAAGACAGTTGTTCGATTCAATGATTAAATCAAACATTTCCGATTTCAAACGCGCTTCAACATAATTTATATAAACCTTCTTGAAATTTGAGTCGCAATTACAAAGTGTCCCCATTGTTGGCAATTTTGCTGTGGGGCACTTTCGGCGCGAGAAACGGTTTGGAGCCTGCTGCGTTGGCTCAATAATATTTACAGCACGGCCAAGTAAAATACGTGTTTAATTTGTAAGAATTATGCTCTTTTGCACTCTGTCAGCTCACGTGTAATGAAGTTTTCATCAGTAAATGTGTTTCGCAAATAACTTTATAAACAAAACTGAAAGGATTTTATTTCAACTGATAGAAACTTCTAGCCTTGTTTAATTTCTTCATATAATATTTTTTAATCTTTTTTGTGGCACACAATTCTGAATAGATGGTAGTCAATGCGACGATAATCATTTATTAAATGCATGAACAAGAAGAAAACAATATTAATGTGGTGATTTGATAACAGATGGACATTTGTCTAGAAACTCTTAAACACAAATTAACAAGTAATGTTTTTCGGTTACAAAGAATACCGTGCGTTCGTACAAACAGTGTTTCTCAATCACATATCCGTTTTTGATATCCGTTTTTATTGAATCTATTAACTAACTGCAATCACATGTTGCAACTTGAACTGTCAACAACAGTTATGCTATAAGATAAGATAATATATAGAATACTATGTAAGTGTGATTGTGTATTTAAATGTATCCCACGAGTGAAGAAAGGTTTACATGGCGAGGCTTGCCGAGCCTTGTAAGCCTTTCTGAGACGAGTGGGATAAATTTAAGTACACAATCACACTAATAAAGTATTCTATTTATCCTACAAAATAATTAAAAAAAATATCTTACGAATCTTTACGAAACGATGATGTTACAAAAGTTGAGGGGTTGTACCTTTAAGTTTTTAACCTATTTTTACTCGCGTATTAATATACAAACATGTCGATCTTCTTGCGCATGAACGCGAAATAGTTCTAAAGTTAAACGTACGATTGCTGAAAAATAAAGCGATGAAATATCATATACATCGATTCAGATTTATTCAATTTATTGCAATACACATTTTTATTATTAAATATAAATTATTAAATGAGAATTAACAAATAATGTTCCGTCAAAAAAGGTGAAGGTCGCCATTTGCAATCATAAATGAATCGTGTACAGCACATGTGGCAATGTTACTACACAACGAATGGAACTGGAACAAAAAATTAAACAAATAGTACGCAAATTACACAGATCGTTAGATTTACTTGGTGTAAAAGTTGAAATTATTCACATTGAAGACTGCTCCATAAAACTGAGAGTGTGTTTGAAGGAGATTCATCGAAGTTGAAGCGGACACGTGATTCTGTTCCGAGTTGGTGGGAAAAAAGAATAACATCAATGTTCGGCATATTGACGGTTCTGGGTTCGGATGTTGGTTCCTTGAAAGCGCTAGACGTGAGAGATGGTGGTACATCGTGCTTTTCAATCCTTGATGGTGATGGTGGGGACGTCAAAGTTGCAGTTACTGGAAACCGCCGTTTCCCAGGCAGGATGTGTGATCCGGCCTTCTGAGCTGATTCGGAAATCGCACTGTTATTCAATACAGATTGGATGTTTTTGTGACCTGTGATCTGCATTATGTCAGTAGGTGCAACGTTTTTGTCCCTGAGAATTGGCACCATTCGCTTGCGAACAGAGTGGTTAGTCAAGCGCTGCCAAGCGTTAGTCAAGCGTTAGTCAGCTCAAAGGAAATGGCTAAATGATTATAAATCACTTAAACCAGAGAATATTCTGCCCCGTGTTTCCCCGAAGGCCAAAGTGGACACAGTTGTTATACCGCATTGTATTTAGGAGGGCACTTGGCGTCTGACAACCAAGAATCTGTTTCTGGTATAAAGCCTCGATCTCGTCGTCAGTCAATGGCGAAGCAGCTTTCGGTTTGTTACCTTTTCCTTGTCTCTTTAGACTCTTGGACCTTGCTGCGAAGGCATCCCTCGAGAGACTGAACTCAGGGCCAGTGTTCGACATGATCAGATATGGATATTTGTTGTGTTTTAGTTCCCTATCTATGCTTGACGTGATGTTTCTAATACTTGAGGGTTCGTAATCAGTTCCTGACTTAGTCTTGCATGAAAGAATGAAATTTGCCACATATTCATCTAACATATCAACATCAAGTACATGCAGTTCTCTGCTCTCGCCTTTTGATTTCAGGAATCGTTTTCATTTTTCAACATCATTTTTTTTTCATTGTTGCTTTGTTTTCTTGTTCTAAAATACGTTTTTTTAATGTGCAAATGTCCATGTCCTCAAATTCTTCATTTAGTTCAGGAATCGAAATGCTGGCTACTTCATTAGAAGTTTCGTTTTCAAATGTATCGTCCAGAACCCTTGCATCGAATCCGTACAATTTAATAAAATTTTCAAATGATAGCTCTTAAACAATTTCATCTGCACTTTGTGATTCTATCGTTCCGTTTTCTTCATGTTTCCCGTTCGCTGTTTTTTTTGTAGTATAAAGTGAATTATCTTCCATGTCGTTTTGCATTTTGTGTTTATAATATATGACATCTTATTTTCAAATTGTTTGTTTTGTTGAATCTGATTCGATTTTACTAAACATGAATACTCTATAGTTGAGTAATATGACCTTCCTCCACACATGACTAATTGTGGGATAAATATAAGTGTGGGATTAACCTTATCTTTTCTGTATGAGTCCGATTATGTTTAATAAAATCATTTAGCTGTGAATAAAACGTTATATGTTAACAACATCGCGTTTTCTAAAGGATCGGACTAAAACGTATAAGAAATAACATTTATAAACCTCATTTAACAACTTAATTGCTACAATCATACTTATCTTCAATTAAAATTAAAATTTAAAACATATATTCTTAACGAAATAAAAAAAAGGACTACATCGATACATACAGCTTCATTTGAATCCATTCAATGCAAGCAAATAACAGTATTTAGGTTGGCTATGCGCAAGAGATATATGGAAAGGGAAAAACTATATTATACATTAAAAAGAAATACGGGTCTTGCCTAATGTTCTTTCTATTAAAGTATTCAATCAAAATACACCGTTGTATTTAAATCTTTGCAATACGTATGAATTCATGATCCACATAGGTGCATTAACAGCACTGCAACAAATATGTTATAACTGAAGATATAGTTATAATCCTTGGGTTTGGCATTTTCGCCCAAAGCTATTGCACTTAATTACAATACCTTCAATACTTGAAGAGCATAACTACACGCAAGCAATCGTCGATGCAAAAATAAAAAAGGCAAACACATGCTGACAAGTGAGTTCAGTTTCTTGTACTTTGCACTTCATCTCGATTTCCTATTTCAATTCACGCACTTTAATTTCAAGATTAACTTAATGGCAGTGTTTATTAAGAGAGAATGTTAATCATTGTACGCTTGACATCCTTATTACACCCTCCAGAATTAAAAACAGTTTCACCTAAATCCCTTCAATACTTCCCCAGTTATACACCGCACAAGAAGTTGGAGGGACTGACTGACGAAAGGGTTTCGACAAATAAGTACGACTGGTTTTGAAGTTATTTTTTAGAAATAATTTTAACATTTGAAAAGTTGCACATTTATCTAGTACATACCTGTATCAAAGTCCATTGCAAACAGGCAATAATTCGTTGGTTTTAAGTTGTTCACATCCACAAACATAATACTGGTTTTAAAATTCAAATTACAAAATATAACTTGAAACACAACAATTCGTTTCAAAACAACAAAGCTTCTGAACCGAAGCTTAAAAACTATGTTTATTTCCATTAAATAGGACATACCCTTTTCGAATTTTAAGCGAGTGTTTTTAAATCAGTCATAAAATGTAATTTTAAAGTTTAACAAAGTCATGCACTATGTATTAAGTGGATAATATAATTGTGCATGTTTACATTCAATACACGTCTATTGACGGTTTATGAACCAATATATACATACTAAACAGAATAATTACCATGTAGTTTCCATTTATTGCCTGTAATAATATAGTTGTTTTAAAACAATCAAAGAAACTAAAGATTAAATATAAAACGTATTTTGTCAAACGTATATCAACCGTCTTAGTCATCGCTCTCGCCTCATTATGATTTGCGATCGATACACGATATCTCGTGTACACTTTAACCTATTAAGTATTAAAGTCCTGAACATTGTGTCGACCGGACATAAACTTTTTGCATACACCTCTGGAGAAAGAGTTAAACGATTTTCATATTTCACGAATTTATTTCTTCGTGGGTTAGACGTAGAATTATGTATATTTTTTATATCCATTAGTAGTTATGAATATGGCTTTGAAGATAAAGATTGCACTTTAAAATTAATTTGAAAGATTATATTTATACATACATGACCGTAAGATAAGAGGGTATGATTTAACTCGTGATATTGTTTGACATGTTTGTCTTACAATAATGATTTAATTTATTAAATAATTATGTAATTTGTATGTGCCTTTTGTTAAGATATTATTGACACGTGTTATATAATAAGCACACTCGACTTCAAACATTGCAGTATTATGTTTGTGCAGTCTTGATTTAATCTAGTCACATTTTCTTTCGTATCAAGAGAAAAGCTTACCAAACCCATGCGAAAGACGGACATTTCCGATAAAATTTGCCGATGAAATAATTCCCGAAACTTTCCGACAAAAAAACACAAACAAAATGTATGTGAAACTATTTTGAAAATGAAAACGAAATTCGGAATATTTAAAAAAAACAACGGACTGGTTAATGTTTATTTTACTTCGATAGGTTGTTTAAAATAAAACGGATTTTAACAACCAGTTTTACCTGCTATTTGTTTTGGTGACGTAACAAACTGCAACTGCTATTCTAAGAAACTGTACAATATTAAACGAGTGCACTAGCGTAACCTGTCGTGATCTGGGTTTTGCAGTTAGAATTCATATATAATATTGTGTACACAGAAAAAGTACTAGTGTAACTTGCCATGATGTTTTTCTTTCATTTTGATGAAAAAATGTATCTTGGGTAAAAAAAAGGGAAATTGTGAAACTTGTCATGAGGCATTCATCTCATTGTCTATTCATATGTTTTTATCTTGGATGAACAGTAAGAGTACTACTGTAATATATTGCTGTGTTAAATTACTTGTAATGTATAATCATAGTGTAATCGTAATAAATCTTACGTACTTGAATAATTAAGAAAATTATGAACATGTATGGGAAGAATTTGATCTTTATTCAGATTTCAATGTTAGATTACTTGATCTTTATTATGTTTTTCAATGTTAAGTCATGATGAGATTATCCGATGTCTTTTATAAAACAATCGTAACTGTCAGGGAATTTCCAAATGATTGTTTGTAACTTTTGACACTCGTTATTCTCATTTATCATTCAGATGATAATTATTCATAAAGACTATTTCAAGTATGTTTTGCAGATGTTCATCATATGTGGGATTTTTACGTTTAAATACTGAATTCATCGCACATAGAATATTATGATGTGTTTATATGTTTATACCATGTGTATCGTTATGTTTCAATATTTGTTGTTATGTAATTTCCTGACAATTTTAGAATTGTTAAACATTGTGAACGTGATAATGATGAACATTTACTCTTTTAATCGTATTTTCTATTGTTTTGCTGAAGAAAAACAAGGTCCGACAAAATCTGGTGAGGTCCGATTATTTTTCAATGTTCTCGGACCTCATGTCCTGCTAGTGTTTGTCTTTCGTATGAGTTGCACGCTTACCGATCAAAACGAGCTAATTACACAGAAGCAATTGGGTTTCGTAAATGCATGTCATGCACGGTGTTATAAAGAACGTTGTTATTGCAATTTAGTTTTTTCTTTTCTTGCAGACATCGCCTCGCAAATTATCTAAATCCAGAAATACTCGAGTAGGGCATCTTTGATTTAATAAAGTGTTTTGCAAGCTGCCAATGGCAATGACATCTCGGCATGAATTCATCGTTACGGGGACTTTCAAGAACTTAAAATGCATTTATCAACTTCATAAATACCGTTGGCTACTTCAAGAGGTGTAAACTCTGCACGAATTATACCGAAGTGTAAATCGTCAGGCTCTTCTGCCCAGCAAACGATATAGTGTTGTTGAAAATGGCACAGTCTGACAATGAACAAAATCAAGATGCAAACGTCAGAGAACATTTACGCGATAAATATTATTCAGACACAATCCAAGTACACGTTAGACGCGGATTAGTTGAGTGGGTCCCTGATCTTCTGAAAGAATGCGATGCACGCTACATAAAACGTCGACCATCAACTAAACCGATGCAAATGCAAGGTAACATAATACTTCAGATTGAATGTGCCACTGAATCCGTATTGTTTGTGTTATTCGTGTGTATTATTACTCTTGTGGATGTTAATCATACAAATCTGTTTGATTTAGGGATGGATGATATTGGACTTTCGCAATCCCAATTGGTGATCGGTGCCGTTTCAGCAAAAGAAATAGACACACACAGACATTGTGGACAAACAACTGAAGTAAATCCGCCTGTATTGGTAGATATATATCAAGAGTTAGACGTTGGTCGTACACACTGGNGGGGGGGGGGGGGGGGGTTCCGACACATGTACATAGTTAGCATAATTTTATTAATTAGAATACAAAAAAAACGTTGTATGTTTCCATCTGACTGGCCCTAATTTGTTGTGCCGACTGTTAACGTTTTTTATTAGTCCAGGTTGAGGTTCAATAATTTTTGGCAAAAGTTATAAAACTTTACACTTAGTTTGCCAACGTGTTTGCTTCTTTCGATCACATTTGCTAAATACGCATCAATGAACATATAATATATACCTAAAACAGACTGTCACATAGAGATTTGAAAGATGTCTGCGTGTCGTTACATATTTTGCTTAATGTGGAAATCCTTATAAAATACAGCGACAAAAACCCGACCAACCAACCCTTTTTTGTCGGAGTTACTGTTAGAGGAAACGTCTGTTTTTTGTGACCTAAGGCAGATGGCTTACACGACTATCTTAAGTTCAATATGGTGAATATAAGTTTAAGTTATTAATTAGAATTTATTTAATTGAATTTATAATATATTGCAAACTTCGTCAGTGAAAGTGGAATTTTTAACAATTTGTTAAATGAATAAAAAAAATCCATGACATTCAGCTAGATGTTGCTGATGCACGCGCTCGTAACAATCTCTGGAAGTGCATTGCAGAGAACGCAGGAAGGTATGGTAAACAAATGTTTCGAATCTAGTTTATTGAAATGCGATTTTTAAAAGATAAAATACGTATGATTTGAAGCAACCATGATTGTGTGCGTACAATCGAAACAAAATACAGGTGAGTTCGATGTTCCACAATCTTTCAGCCATAGGCATATAGTGCGTTTTATACCGTGTGTATATATATATGAACGCTATTGTGATCACCCGATGTCCGTCATCGTGTGGTGTACGATGTACAATGCCTAATGTGCGTCGTCAACTTTAAGCTCGTTACCAAGCTCACAGTTTTAATGATACTTCGTCAGATTGTAGTATGTGGACATATTAATTAAAGCATAATGTACTTTAGGATCAATGCACAATGTTGCATATAATGTCACTCTTATATCTAAAACGGTCCCTTAAAATTACCTTTAGTTAGCATAAATTACGATGGGATGGGATGTACATTCGTTTATTTTCAAGCGAAAACAGAAAATTACTGAAATCAAATATGTACTAAAACCAAAATCGCGAATTGTTTTCAGGCAGTTACAATAAAACCTTGTATGTTTGTTTCCGGTCTTGAATACACATATACTATATATTTTCCATTTTAATTAATACAAAGTACGTGATACTCACTGGTGCATAATATTCTGATTAGACGGGTCGTTTATGTTTCCGTTAATTAAAAACAGATAAAAATAGTGCGTAATTTGGGAACAAAAGATGCNATATATTAGTCATAGTTGAATCCAATTTTGAAGTAGCCCTGTAACAGCGCATAGAGGTCAAATGTAAAATTGAGAACACAACTACCTTTGTACCAGTCAATCAACTGTATCCGCTGCGACGTGTATATGGGGCTTTACACAGCTTTGTAAAATGTAAACGACAACTTATTCATTTAACGCATCAGAATGAACAAAAGCGGACTATTTAAAATCAACAACTGTGCATAATATATACAAGTTGATCTATAGACTCAATTTGTAAATTACAAGTTACAAATCAGTCCGGGTAATCAGGGAGGACACTTTCCGAGTCACGGATTTTGGGTTTCAAGTTTTTTGTAAACATAAATCACCCCTAGGCGTAAAGAGTCGTCCCAGCCCCATGATTGGCCAATGACAACATAACATGTTAAAATGTGGCAACATTTCACGCAAATGCAGAAAGTGTGTTGTCCTCTACTAAACCGAATTGTTTGTACAAAGAAGACATAGAATACATATATTAATTTGTTTTCGAATATAATAAATCTGTTAAAAAATGCTTACCATTTAAATCTCGAATCACAGACACTGTCATAAGATAAGATATGGTTACCGTAAATAATGTTTTCAAATTCTGCTAGATGATTGAATTTTTAACACAATACCGTACAGATTACTGTGTATTGAAACCCAAACAAAAGGTTTCCAATTTGCATAGACGGTCAAGCACACATTTCGGCAGATTCGGGCTTATTACACTTTATCGCATCACATCGATAACAACAACATGTGTTAAGCAAACATTTTATAAAAACGTTTTTAAATGATGATATTAATTTTAAAATTATAAAATCTCACTAACCGTTGATAAGCCCCCTTTAAAAGCCGTACATAACTACGGGATAGTTATTTAATGTATTGCAAATAGTCTACCTAATATGCCTAGTAAAATCCTGATGACATCGAGCAAAGAGAATAAAACAGCAGCATCCGATTGACTTTATTAGGAGAGTTTTAATTTAGCTTCTTCATTGGTGTTTTGTTGATATGAATTGTATAGAACTTGAACCTTAATTTTTGATAAAATCAGATAGACTAGAAAAGGAACGAAATAATACCACTAACGAAACGGAAATTACGACGTCAATGCAATCTGCGTTCAAGGGTAAGAAAGTTTTGTTTTTTTTAAACTTGAGAATTAAATCATTTGTTTCAGGTTCACATGTCAATAATAAATGTCGTTAATCATCTGGAATCTCCCCACATGGAACCTGGGGTCGGAGAACAGAGAGATAATGATTTTGATCAGCATAATGATACACAACAATGCAATAATTCAGAGGAAAATGTTGAAATGATAGAATTTGAGAGATTTTATGATGCGCTTCATTCAGGTACGTAAACAGAAAAGCATTATTGTCTATATTTGTGTTCTAGTATTCGTATTCAAAAATTGAACAACTGCGTTAGCAAAAAGTATCCTTCACCACTTATAGCTGAACCGTTTTGTGTTTTTTATTCTTTTAAAAGTTATGCTTTGAAACATAGCACAGTGATTAAAAACTTCAGTAACCATTTATTTATTCCACAGTTTTCAATCACCATGGTTATCCTGTTGATACAAACACATGACAACTATACACACAAGAGAGCTGACAATAAATCAATCGTTTCGAAAAGTTTTTGTGATGTACATAACAAAACGTCCGCATGACATCTTTTCGAAATAGTTAATGCAACGTATTCGTGTCCGTCACACTACAGATCATGCACTTGTTTCTTCAAACTTTATATTTATGCATTTAATAAATATTGGACTAAGATATTTAGTCTGTTTTAAAAACTAAGTTAAATATTTTCCTTTAATTCAAGTGTAAATGGTGCATGCATTTTTCATGAAAATGATTACCGGATAATTGATTTTCTCAAACATTTTAAACATTGCAAAATGTATTTTTTGGAAGAAGAAGAGTAAATATGCATGGTTATATTCTCGATGGTCTATAAATTATTTATGTTCGGTAATTTCTTATTATACCTGATTTCAAAAGTCCTTTGGTAACTTTTCAATATTTGTCTTCTTCATTTGGTATGTCTTGCCAAAATGACATACATGATTGTCGCTGGATATAATCTTATCAGCATTTAGTAACATGCATTATTTTCGCCATTTAAAAGTCGCCATAAAGCGATACATATACATGTACGTAAAGAAAGCATGTTGCTGTAGATATATGTGCGATGTCGAATCTCCATTAAGTTTACTATGTGGGCGCTTTCTAAATCTTCAGAAGGCAAGTGCATAGAAGTAATTGAGCATGTACAGCCCTCCACGCTTTGTGCAGAAACAAAAGCGGAGGCGCTGCAATATCCTCCTGTTATTGGCACCACTTGCGAGACGACGGAACATATTAGGAATCCACAGGCTACATTTTGTATGAAAATAGGTATAAATAATAAAACGTTATCTACACAATCGTTTAAAGCTCTAAACTCGTAATGTGGCTATATCGAAAACGTTATTGTCAAATAATACTGCTTTGAACTGTTCTGAAGAATCTGCATTTGAAGTTCTGTAGAAAAAAATTGCGCAAATGATATTACTCCTACACAAAGCTTTTACGTTTCAGTAGTTTGCTTGATAGCGAGATAATTTAAAACTCTTATGTTGTTTTTACAAGCAGAATTGTCTTTTTTCTTGAACGGTTTTCTTCCCTTGTTTATTGCCGGTATCAGACGAATGTTTTATTTAATATAATAACATTTTCTTTTACTTTATATGTGAAGAAAATGTATCACCTGAGTCGTCTTGGGCTTGTGGACAAACAGAAACACAAAATGTTTATATTTACACCAATGACAAGTACAGTGAAGGTAAAAATACAACATTTAATATGTTTCTACTTGTGCATCTCATATTGGTATGTTTATATTTGACGAATTCAATAAGCTTTTAATATGCCAAGTACTATGAATATTTTTTTCCATTTCGAGTTTGCTGATCAAATGTCAGTAAATTGCGGAATTGTCCCCTTGCAATTAAGCATGATAAATTGTTCCAAAAAGTAATGCCTGAAACGGATTCATATACTCTTTTAGAGAAATAAATAGACGATATGTGTTTAACCTCGGGTTAGACCATAACGTATTTTTCTAATTAAAGTGAGAGGGTAAATGTTCTCATTTTATGAGAACTATTTAATAGTTTAACCTCGAAAAACAACACATTATCTTTCATAGGTTTTTACGTACGCATAGCTTTAATACACCGTGAAATCTCTTTGTGTAGATAATAACTAAAAGTTATTGTAAAAATTCAAATGAAACTTCAATAATAAAGGTCAATATAATATGTTTGGGTCCAAAGATACATCGGGGACATGTTACACTTGAAGTGACTAAACTTGTTTGTTTGTTATAATATTCAAAACTGACGAAATGTTTTCGCGTACAAAATATCAATACTCGTTCCACCTATATTATGTGAAAATGGTTCGCCATTCAAACGTCGCCATCTAGCAATATAT
>VMBQ01005305.1:21054-69371 GCA_007657795.1 Dreissena rostriformis | reverse complement strand
TATACGAACTGGGTCTCAAATGTCAAGAGCATGTTAACTAATTTTGGATTTGGTTATGTATTTGAAAATCCAAACGTTGTTCAAGTTAATAGTTTAATTAGCGAGTTGAAATGTAGACTTGTTGACAATTTTAAACAAGAGTGGTACGGTAAAATGAATAATAGTACTGTATTATATACGTTTACAGTTTTTAAAAGCTGTTTGGAATATGAAACCTATTTAAACTTACTTCCTAGACGTCTGCGATTATTTTTTTGTAAGACTAAGCGTCTCTGCACATACTTTGAGAATTCAAACTGGCAGATACGCACAAAATAACACACCACGTAACGAACGTTATTGTTTATGTTGCAATGACTTGGATTTAGAAGATGAGTACCATTTTATTTGTATATGCCGCTGTAACACTGATTTAAGGAAAAAAATATAAGCCGTATTTATTATGTAAACCCATCTGTATATAAATTCCACAAGTTATAAGTTTCATGTGACTAATCAGTAATCTATAATGTATGTCAATATATAAAAGAAGCGTTTGTTATAAGACAGAAAATAATATGTAAACCTAAGTATGAAGACGATGTACTTGTGTATAAGTCTGAATAGACTGTCTGTCTGTCTGTCTGTCTGTCTGTCTGTCTGTCATAAATTTGATAAACTGAGAGAAATTAAGACAATAGCCACGGACGCATTATCACATGGAACAAAAACCGCTACAAAAGCTACGCATGAGTAGAATAGATATTGTTTTTTTAATGGTCAATGCAGGGCATAGGGGACTTATATTTCTTCAACGGTATTCAGAACAGTTTACCTAGTACTGAATTCGTAATTCATAAAACAAATTTAATGACTCGAGATATCTAACATTATGAATTAAATTTTAATAGGAAATATTAATTCGATGTACTTCGTCATTTTCACCTTCCAAAAACCGATTTGCGAAAAAAGATTTAAAAAGTAAAAAATAGTTATCATATGAATGTTTCTTATCGTTCATTAAAGTGAGTATGCACGATGTTTATATGTGTTAAATTGTAATATATTGATAAGAATATGTTACAAAAACACAAAATAGGCAAGAACATTTTTACATTGAAGACGAATTTCATAAAATGCAGCAAAGACANTGGACTCCCAGAGCCGTCATAGAAAAAATTATCATAGGCTCTGGGAGTCCGTTAATTTAGACTATTTTCACGCCTGCTCTTGTCTGCAACAAAGATAGGCCAATTAACGATATAACAAATAATTCTCTTGGGGCCTGTTTATTTTCGCAATATTGATGGTTAGTCTCACGCATTTTGAGTGCAACAGAAGTCGCAAATACGATTTTTTGTGACATTTATGATTTAACCAAAGATTTGTGAAAATTCTGTGCTAAAATCACAATTTTGCAGCCTAAGCCAATTTACACTGCCAAATGTAAATGTTTTCAAAAAATAAATCGAAAAGCAAATAAATGGAAATAATATAAGAAAGCACCTTTTATTATATAATTATATAATTTTTTTGTAATTTAGTGGATGTTCACCGACCCCAATGTGTGAAGAATGACAAACCTTCAACAGCAAACGAAACACATTTACCTATTTAGAATTTGTGTTGAGTTATTATTAAATATGATGGAACATAATATGAAGATATTTTTCTTTTTTAAATGCGATGATCTTCAGCCAGGTCTTCGGTCAAACGAAATAAAAGCTATTCTTCCCGGTCACCGTTTTGCGCCATTTTGAATTTTTTAATGTACCGAAAGTNACTCGAAACGTAGTGTTAACGGAGTCCAGAGTTACATTATTGCAACTAATTGTCCCCCAAAATATTGCAGACCATAAGCGAAGAGATTTTGGATCCCAATAAATAAAGCTATGTTTGCTGGACCATTAGTAGTATCATAAGGAACATTAAATGCAATTTCTATGCTTTGTTCGCCAAATGTTTTTGCATATGATTTAAGTTAGTTAATCAACGGTTTGACGGAAACCAGCTGTATTTTGGTTATACTAATTTATTTAACAGACATAAATTGTTTTTTTTTGCAGATATGTATTTATTTGACACAAATCCTCTATTTTTTTCAAATACTTATCAATGTTACAGATCACAACTATTTTGCAGGTACTCCGGACCTTGCTCTACCGGGTGGAGGGGGTTGGGCACTTGCCCCACATGTTTTTTGTTTTAATTTTATATACCTTTTACCATATACATTTATATGCATTTACATAAAAAAGAGTTTTTAAACATGTGGTGCCCTTTTACTGCCGCTTATCCGAGACATATGCGCCTTCAGAAACCGCATTAGAAGGTGGGATGGACGCATTTTTGCATCCAACTAACCCGAAAATCGTATATACAAAAAAATAATCGTGTGGTGCCTCTTTATATAGCTCTTATCCCTTATAGAAAGCATTCAAGGCGAGAGCTGTGGTGCACTATCGTCCTTAATGTTTCTAGATTATCCCATGTAAATCTTCATCGCGCAATCACTCCTTAGCCGGTGTAACGCTGTTACAGGAGAAAGCGTGAGAAACAGGATATGCACAGTTGTGCCCGATGTGAAACCGTCTTAAGACGAGTAGGTTATGGTTGCCGGGGGAAATCGTTCCTGCGATCCAGGAGTTCTTGCGCCAGTGTGTTAAAGTCTTTAGACAGACAATAGGTTTGTACATGCATTTTTTGTTTTTTTGATTACGTTCCCCACTTTAGAGGCGGGTGTGTGTGTGGGGGGAGGGGTATATAGATTTTCCGTTGTCGTTCCGTTGTAACTCAAAGTATTGCGCTTAGAGGAATGAAACGTTACAGAAACTGTATATCACCAGGTTGACTTGATCAACCTTTATTAACATGTTTTTGTAGTAGACATAAGACCCGTCGATGGACGTTAGTCCGGTCGTTATATGGCGTCATATGGCCGTGCCGGTGACGTCATAAAGTAAAACTTGTACGTCTTTTTTAACGTCAATTACGTCACTTGGAAGGTCGGCGACACTTCAGACATGCTTGTCGCATTGAGCCAAAAATATCTGCCAAGTTTCATGAATGTCGGTCAAACACTTTGCCTCGCGCAATGAGATAACCGCTACCATTATAAGGAATGGCAGACTAATAATTAATAGAGAATGAGAAATTTAACTTGCAAAAAAAATTAACCACTCTGGATGTCTGAATATGAAAGAAATTTGATCAGAATGTTTATCTTGACAGTATACAGGTTAAGTATGAATCAGGGTCACATTCATCCATAAACTAGGTCACCAGGTCAAATCTTATATAAACAATGTTACAAATCCAGAAGCCACATCAATGACTCAATATTGATAACACTTGGTAAGAATGTTCATATTGACACTATGCTATGTAAGAATCTTGGTAAAGAATTCAAAGATGTTACATTCTGAGGTCATTGAAAGTGACTTAAAGTTAAGGTGTGCTATGATGACATTGAGTCGATCTTTGCTTCTTGTCACGAGAACATTCATTATAGTATTCAACAGCAATTGTGGTAGAATATTGACTGTCCGTGTGTACAATGATATTTCTGGGTGCAACTGAAAAAAACTCTCACTTAAAAATTGAAGACTCTATGTTGTGTTAGTTTTGTGTACATTACAAATCTGAAATTTGTCATTTAACATTTGTATTCCTTACAACTGATTGTTATGTTGTCAATTCGAATGTAACTGAACCTTTTGAATAAAAGTAATGACTGTCCTGTATTGTTTTGTTATTGTGTTTTATGTCTTCGCCTGAGCACAAAGTGCTCATTGTGAGCTATTGTGAACATCCTATGTCTGTCGTCGTCTGTTGTGGGTCGTCAACTTTTAGCTTGTTACCATGACGCTACATTTTGCATACAATCTTTATGAAACTTGGACAAAATATTTGTATTGAAAATATCTAAAATGAGTTCAAATCGTCTTCATGTGAATCCAAAAACTAGGTCACCAAGTACTATCTTACAAAAACTTTGTTTCCACTATAGAATAACATTTTAAAAAGAAGTGTGAACTTTCCTCCCTTAAGCTGGTATCATCTCTTTCAATATTGAACTTATTTTACAGATAGTTATTAACTTTGCTTGAGAAAAAGTATTTCTGTGCCAAATGTGGTGGGAAGTTTAGGTATAGGGCGTCCCTGCTTAACCATGAGAAAGATTGTTGCAAGTAAACTACACCGAAATATAAACATTCTTTATACTGTGTTTTTTTTTTCAATTTAGAGAAAATTATTTGTGTTCGGTCTAATTGTCTTGAGTTTATATGTAAGATTTTTCTAAAAGTTATTGTCCAAATGGTGTTTTTTTCTAGAATTTGCGGTATGGTAAGTTCTTATTTCATGTATAATTGTTTTGATTTATTACCATTTTAAGCAACTTCTATTAGGTGTATGTATGTGTATTGTACATTGTTTTTCCATCATTTTATTGGTATAAACATTTTTTGTATCGGACAAGGTACATTTTAGATAAATGTAGCCGTTTATATACATTTTTGACAATTATATGCACAAACTATAAATGACAAATAAAACCCAAGGCATAAAGCGTCATTTTAATAATATGGAAATGTCCTTGACACTGTTCACATTAAATGGAATGTACCTTATTGTAGGCCATTTTATCAGTGAATGTGTACCATATTTTAGATAAAATATATTTCATACACTGTCCATATGATTTAAATGACCTATGATAATAATATAATATATAATATAATAATATAACGTGATTCAAATGATCTTAATTTAAATACACTGCGATCAAGCATTACTACTCTGAAAAAATGACCTAAATACGATACATCTGATCAAAATATGGAAGCAGCTAAGCACACTCTATCAATCTTACAAAATGATCCAACACCATATCAATCTTGAAGCAGACTGTCTGTTAACATCGTTATAAATCTATTGAAATGATAACACTTTCAATGTGATTTAAATGACATTTATTCATTAGTTCGGTTCTAATAGGTTGCCAAATATACACATGACCTAACTACGAGACGTACACTTGCAAAATTGTTCTAAATTATGTTCATGTATATCCATCTAGGCACATCCTATCAATTGACTAAATGAATGGCACACCATATCGATATGGACGCCTACTGGCAACACTTAAGGCTGAGAAAGCAAGAGGCCTATTAACTTGTGATTATAATTCATAAATAGCAAGTGCATGCACTGGCGCATGGTTGGCATCGGACTCTTTAAAATTATTTATAATATGACAATGGCACACAGCAACAGTCAGATTTAAATGTGGATATCCTTTAGATTGAAATTATTATTAATAATGAAATACTTTGTTGTCAATAGTCTGTCAAGAATATTTAATACAGCAAGTACACAATTCTGACAAAAGTCACTGCTTTTAATGTTAGAGACCCTATCAAATTGATAAGAATGATATTGGAAACTATACATGACTCATTAATGACACGTTGGTTGACCCGACATGGTAGCCTGGGGGAACCCTAGGATGCAATGACAGTCACAGCAAAACCAGATTCTCCATTTAGCGCTTAATTGTTGTCTTGGGAAGACGTTTTTATGTTCTACATACAGATGTATCTTCTAGAACAGATTAGTTCATATGTAAACTGACTTTACTCACTCTTGCGATATCAGTTGTAATTGTATCATTTATAATACAAGTTCAGCTCTGTTTAGAAGTTTATGGTTCTGTTTGTATATTAATGGAAATGTAATACGAAGTAAAAACCATTTTGCACACATTTGTTTGTAAAATACTCTTTAATTTATTGTGTTTTTACCAATCGCTATATAATTAGTTGTTGTGCTGGCAGATTCGTCTTAAACCAGAAAAAATATCGCAAAGTCATCCGGTAACAAAACCGGACCGGTAGGGTTTTCGCGGGTACTCCGGCTTCACCCCTCCGCCACACAACATAATATACATATGAACAAATATTTCAGTGAAAAGCAACACACAGCTTGACATATCAGCTATAAGTAAAATATCTTCCCAACTTTCGTGAGTCAAGTGGTTAATGACGTAGGAGTGCTGGGACACCTCCGAGTCTGCACATACTGAAATATGTGCTGCCCATCTAAACTGTATGGTGCTGACATATAAAGGGTTTCAAGTCAAACGCTTGCGAAATGTAGAATAGTTACACAATTTTAAAACATTCTATTATTTTGTCATAAACGTGGCTAAGTCCAAGGCAATATTTCTCCGAAACGTGTGGATCACTGGACATTACAAGGAAATTTGCACAATTACTTTTCATGTTGATGACATATTTCGAGTTCCAATTTAATGTCATTAGCAAAATGTAAAATGAGTTGCTTAAACATCTTGGAATTGTTATGATTCTTCCACAAAAATTGCTAAGTTAAAGGGCATATATCTCAGAATCGTGGGGATTAATGGGCACAAAGTGTCTTGCACATCAATACTTAATGCTGTGCCATAATGTTTTAGTCTCAATTTAGTCGCTTAAAACATGTAGAGATAGTTCGCTCCACACACTTTTAAAATTGTATACGCGTCCGACACAGGTGGTAAGCGTGTGGCTATGATATTAATTAGTAAAAACATTATTTTGATTGAAAAATAATCAAATTATAACGAAAANTTACAAGGAAATTTGCACAATTACTTTTCATGTTGATGACATATTTCGAGTTCAAATTTAATGTCATTAGCAAAATGTAAAATGAGTTGCTTAAACATCTTGGAATTGTTATGATTCTTCCACAAAAAATGCTAAGTTAAAGGGCATATATATTTAGAATCGTGGGGATTAATGGGCACAAAGTGTCTTGCACATCAATACTTAATGCTGTGCCATAATGTTTTAGTCTCAATTTAGTCGCTTAAAACATGTACAGATAGTTCGCTCCACACACTTTTAAAATTGTATACGCTTCCGACACAGGTGGTAAGCGTGTGGCTTTGATATTAATTAGTAAAAACATTATTTTAAATGAAAAATAATCAAACTATAACGAAAAATCAACTTCTCTGAAAGAAAATCACTGGTTTAAAAATCAACAAGAACTTCCAAGTCTATGGCACATACGTTGGAGCAGCCTGATACATTAGACGCTTGCATGGTTTGAAGAACTATGAAGAAAACAGCGTCGAAAGCGGCAATATATTATATATATATAATGCTGGAAAGTCAAACTGAGACAAACTCATATCAAACTTCTATGTTTTAAGCTTCAAAACCGAGCATGTCAACAACAGTTTTTCCACTTTTCTAAAACGATTCTTGATCGATTTTAGTGCATCATGGATAAATGATTTAATGTGATTTTTAAAGGGACATTCGCAAACAACGATCAGCGAACTCAAGTTGATACCACGAATCGTTTTTGAGAAATGATAATTATACAAGTGTTCCGTTGGTTGAAATTTTTGAGTAAATATAAGATAAATAGTCAAGCTTAATAAAGGTTGAGTTCGTTTGGTTTTGTAACCTACACACACACACAACTTGACATTGATCAAGATCAGTCTGAATTATGTTATATGCAAATCGCTTAATGAGCATATAGTTCTATGAGGAGAATGTAATATGACAACTAAATGACAGTCAACATGCGATTCAGTCAACTGAGGACTTAACAGAGACGTGGTAACATGTTTGTTAATATTTTTTGTATTGTGTTCTATTTTCCCATAACTTGATTGATGTCATGTAATTAAATAACGAATGTATACAAAAAATAATCTTTAACTGATAAAAATGATTGGTATTCGATCCATGTGTTGACGCAACTTTAAAAGGAAACATAGAAACACTCAATTATTATATAGTTTTGTTTGCGTAACACTTTACAAAACTCAACTGAAGATTGCTATTCAATGATCATATGTTCGTTATGTGTCAATGTATGTAGTGAATGTATGTTTTGTTCTCCTTTTAGTTAGTTTTAATCCTGTGCCAAAGAAATGGACATTTCTCTTTGTTTTCGATCAGTGAACAAGTCCAATTACACTCTCACAACTTTATTTGTTAAACCCTAGTGACCACGTGTGTTTGTTTTATCTTGTATATCTATCAGACATTCACAAAGGTAATTTATGCGATGTTCAGCACAATGGATAATGTGATGTACAGACTCATTTGGAATGTAGTTAACAACCATAAAGGGAAGTTATGTTTACGCCAATAACAACATAACAAATGCATCCACAATTAGGTATATTGATAAAGATTTTACAAACACCCCGTAGGAAAGGTTTCGATGTTTCTCTTTGGCAGGTTTCACTCGATAGAGATCAAACCACGCAATTTAACAATGCATTGCCATTGTATTCCACACACAAAAATCATCCGTCAAACCCTGTCTCAGGAGGTATTTTGTTTCATTGTTATCTGAATCATTAGGAAATTAATGCTAATTCGTTTTATTTACATTTTTCTGACACTTATCTTTTTTATGAAACCTTACGTTCTTTGGAAATTGAGTCTTAAATATTGATTTAAGTGTGGTAACACAATTCTGACAAAGATTCATCAAAATTGAATCGTGAATGTGGCTACTAGAGTGGAAACATGTGTTTTCCTAGACTTTGGTTTTGAAACTACTTGACTCGGATTCGAACTCGAGCTTGTAATTGTAAAAAAAAAACTTTCTGACAAAGTTTCATCACGATTAATTGGTAACAATATTTTCGAAAATTTGATCTGGTGACATAGATTTTGGCCACACTCGCAGATTCGAACCTTTTTACTAAAGGAAATAAGCAGTTACAAGACTTCTGCACACATTTTAAATCAAAGGAACACTATTTAAATTCTAAAAGTGTACATACCTAAATAGCTTTTTGAAATACATTTCATGAATTGTTGAGGCAGTTAATTGCTTTTCACACTACTTTTTAAAGAGACGAACATACAATAAATTGTATTTGCTTCAGTTAAAAAATAAATTGCGTATGTAGTAATAAATTTGACACCGGATCAATGTACCTAAATGTAAATGTTGTCAAGTTACAATTTGTAACAGGAAATCACAGAGACAAAGCATATTGTCAAAATGTAAGACATTAAAAACCACATCGAGGGCCCTGTTACAAAATAGTGACCAATCTGGCAGCCGCAAGTAGTATATGGAACGAAGCCGAAGGTTTTGTGCTGATTTACTTAAATGATAATTAAAATCGCACAATTTACATTGCAGGCTACATATCACTTACACGGATACCCATATTTCAATGCTTCATCTGCTTTTACAGTTCGTACATGCGAAATATTGGGTTTATTTATATTAGAGCGTTTTAACGAAGTTATTTGCATACCAAAGAAATATATCCTACAAATCTACGAAACACATGAGTATTATAAAAAACAAATCAAATTAAAAAATACATATTGTTTCTGTCTTTTCTGACCAACACACTATAGCTATCGCTGTAGGTGAAACATACCCTGAAATACAAGATTGGCAAATACAGACCGACATGCGACATTCCCATAAGCTGTAAGTCGTGGCATAGGTTTTTGATATTGCACAAACCAGCGTTCCAGTATAAACATGATGCACTTACTTAAGCGTAATATATGTCATCTCGCAGGACCTCAAGGTCAGTGCGCGGTCAGCTTGTCTGGAAATCGTCCCTAAAAGTAAAAATAGGCTAAGGACATGTCTGTCTGCTGTCAATTACACAGCCTGACTTTATAATTATCTATCGAAATATATTGTGGTTAGATTGTTCTTTTACAAAAAGCAATGAAATATAAATGCGTAATTTGACTGTGTGGAATAAAATGCGTCTTAATGAAATACCTCCATATATTTCAATCGTGAACAACAAACTAACGTTAAATACATAATATGCCGTGTAAGGACACTTAAAATATTATCTAATGTACATCTTTGTTCACACGTGTGCAGTTTAAATATAGTTATAAATATATTTAATTGATATTTCCTATTTGTCTTATATTCTGCACATAGCAGCATGTTTACACGTGTAAAAGTTCACAAGAAATGTAATTATTCGAGTCCCGGACTGGTCGTACAATGTTCTCGCCCTATTTGGCTTTTGTGTAACACTCATAGTCATAGTTTTTGCCCAATCATAATGAAAAATGCACAGAACATTTTGTTCTAATGATATCGTGGCTCATTTCTGAAATAGTTATGGGAACATCACACAAGCTGAAAAGTTCAGTTCTTTTGCGTGTTTTGTGAGCGACATAGGGCCTTTAATGTCCTATTGTTCAACGTGTTGTGTCATTGTCTCATATAAAAATTGAGAAAATACGCTATGCAAAGAATATGTTTGGCACGGAAAATATTCGATTCGGAGATGCAAAATATTCGAGTTGAAATATAAATTGAATCGGAAATATGACAAATCAAGTACCAATCTCAGTGGCATGATGCTCAACGAAATGAAGAGAATTATTTGTATCTGTATATTTTTGGTGCCAATTATTTCTGTGCCGTCTTCCGCATCATGGAAACCGGGCTTGGATTCTTTGAACACATCCACACTATATCAAACGAATGCATAATGACGTACAATAAAATGTAAAGCAGTGAACGAATTTATTTTTCAACTCATAAGATGAGTTTGATTTGAGAACAAACTCTCCAACATATATACAAAATGATAAGCATCAATACACAATATAAAAATATATTAATCTAATGTATGGGACAAACCAATAAGGAAAGTCCAGATTGGAACAACTCGTCGACGTTGCAAACGTTAGGTACATTAATATATTACATACGGTTACACACAAACAAGAAAGGTTTTCCTATAACTTAACTATAGTTTTGAATTCTAAATATGTGCATGAGTCGTTTGGTCATATTGGTCTTATGCGGCAAAAAAAAACATTATATATTCAATTTCATTTTTGACAAGGGTACAAAACCATTATGATTTATGAAGGTTTTGTGTGTACAGTTACCATTTAGTTCCGGCATGCCTCAGTGTTATTGTTTAGAATAATTTATCAGTATTGAACACATCTATATGAAACTAATACACTGTTGATGTTTGCAGAAAAAAGGGGGTTTACCATTTGTTTATTGCCTGTTTTTTTATGATTACCGGTAAATAATAATGTTGACACTTTTAACACGGGTAGTATTCGCTCAGTGTTTTGGCGAAATGCGATTCATGTTCCGACAACATAAACAGGACGTGCTAATATTATATTTTATTATTCAGGTAATGATTTTGATTAAATTGTAATTACAATATATTTGAATATTGATCTGTTTATTTCTATTTGATTTTTTTATAATACCGCTGGTAAAAAAGTCAATGTTTATATTTTCAGCCTACTTTTATTATATAAGTCATACAATAAACAAGAATTGACATTTTAGATGTTCAATATGGTAAAATGCGTTTCTGTAATGATCATTCTGCACTCGGATGCCGCTAGTACAATAAGAATTTTGCTGCGTTAAATTACATTACACTGAGCAGTTAAAAACTCCTTATTTGTAAATCAATCAACCGCCATAGATTTCGTATGCTCCTTATTCTTAACAATAAGCACGTTAAATGAAGTTCTTGGTTTATATATCTTGAAGTCCTCTTCGATATTTTAACCGAACATAGAGACCAATCATCAGCTTATATGGATCACGTTGTTTTGCCATTTGAACATTTTGTTTTCATTGGACGCTTTCGCAGTTGAATAAACATTTTATATGATTACTAAGAAAAACCGCTCATGTAATAAAATCTTTTCGTTCGCACCAAAATAGTCAGATCTTGTATTGCTCGATATTTTAGCATATAGCAAAATTACGGAATACCGTTAATGCTATCGTGGTTACACATTTCAATCCAGAGGGCGACAATGCGATAGTGTGATAGTACACTGACGACAATGCGATAGTAGATGGCGACAATGCGATAGTACGATGGCGACAATGCGATAATACGATGACGACACACCGATAACGCGATAGTACGATGGCAACAATGCGATGATACGATGGTGACAGTACGACAATACGATGGCGACAGTGCGATAGTGCGATTGCGACAATGCGATATTGCGATAATACGATGACGACAATGCGACAACGCGATAGTACGATGGTGGCAATGCAATAGTCCGATGGCGACAATGCGATAGGATTTTAATGTGTAAACACGATGGCCCTAACGGTATTCCGTACAGAATAGTTGAATGTTCGTTATATCAAATCGGGAGAGTATTTTTTTAAAGGTTTACACATAGATATATAAATTCGTCTTTAAAGTGACAGTTCGCGAAATAGACCGTTGTTTTGCATATAAATCGTATAGCGAGAATTAAACTTTACATAAATTCATTAAATGTTTTATCGAGGTTTACATCGAAAACCTGGTAAAATCGGTTTTGAATCGATAAAATAATATACAAATGATCATAAATACACGCAATAGGCAAAAGGTTCAAGTATCACTGAAGTATATGTTATTATAATTGTTCCAAACTTAATATATAATGCTAATATAAGGAATTATTTCTTAACATTTCCCCACCCACTTCTTTCCATTTCAGAAAGTGATATGCCCTTAAGAATATCCATAACACTCAAAATTTCACTGTCATACACAAAACAGGAAATTATCATACCTCTACAAATTATCAACAATATTAAGTTATATTTTAGTCCAATAATTTATACCCAACTTAAGTTCGCCATCCAGGACAATTGATCATATTTTTGGCAGATTTTCTGCACATGAAAATCTTCAAGTATTTTATTTTTTAATGTGTCTGCACTGGTCCATTTTGCCCCATATCAGACTTTCACTATAGAAGATATTTTGTTCAATTCAATTTTGTTAGGGTTATATATTTTCCTACGAAGACTTTTATTTTCTGTATTATAACAATCATCAAAAACAGTCAAGGACAAGAGCTGTACTGTAGTAAGCGGAATCTATTGGCGATGCATTAAGCTTTGAATGTGTTTGCAGAAATGTTCAATACATATAGAAAAAAAATAATTCTAGGCTTTACAAGAGATTATATTGAGAATGGAATGAAAATAATTGAATATCAAGGTAAAAAAATAAATTTATATAGAACTAAGTAAGTACTGTTATTACCATGACAACTTCAACAAAAACTGTGAACAAAGTAACAAATTTGTTTACACAAAGCACCAAGTATACTACTTAAAACTTAAAATAACATTTTGTTTTTTTATAAATATCTGTATTTGCAGATTAGACTATAATTATAGTTAACTAAAAATTAGTCAATATTTATACATAATAAGCAATGTTATGTTTAATCTCAGTACTTATACTTTTTAACACACTACACACTAGTTTTTAACAGCTTTGATGTGATTTAACATTCAAATGTGCACAGACGTGATTGCACTTTTGAAATTTCAAAGGCATTCATTCATAAGAAAGCCCACATGTATTCAGAAGGATCAGCCTTTGTTGCAAAATGAGCTTAAAGTTCTACTTTCAAGCATTTTCACAAACGATGTTTTCAACTGCTTTTTATGTCCCCCAGTCTATACTGGGGGACATATTGTTTTTGCCCTGTCTGTTTGTTNGTTTCACATAGTCTAATAAAACGGAAGCCATAACCTTGTTTGCACCCACAAATTAAATGGATTCTTGTCCGAAACGCACTATGTTACTTTATCTGGCGCATATATGTGGCCGAAAGTTTTGTTACACGATCAGTTATACACGACGGTGGCAACTGTTGATGGAGATATAGCGTTTTACCCTTTGCATGCTGGGAAATTTGTCGTCTGCTAAAATGTTGTCTGCTAAATTTCTAAAATTAGCATTTTCTTTGATTTTTTTTTCCAAAAATACTATCAGAATAGCAAACAGTTTGGATCCTGATGAGACGCCACGTTCTGTGGCGTCTCATCTGGATCCAAACTGTTTGCAAAGGCCTTTAAAATCCGGTTCCAGCGCTCAAAGGATTAACAAAATACCTTGATTTCTTTGTTTCATAATAGTGTTGGTCTTTGCGTGGAATTAGTAGTTATATCAAATTATATATGCACTCGATTAAAAGAGGAATACACATTCCACCCGTAATCAGTCAATTATGTAAGAAACGTTTGATAAATGTAGATAAACTGAAATGTTACAACAACATAATTCTTAGCGTATATGGCAGAAGCAACATGCATTAAATTGTGTCACTTACATGACACAATAACGTATGGTTACTGTCTGAAAAAAAACATAACTTATATGCTTATATATGTAAAGCAATATTATGAACACACACGTGACTATTATATAGGGTATATTAAATGTTTAAAGTTTGGTCGAGTGTCTGTGACATGCTGATCGAGACCTGACTCCAGGCGGAGAGAGCATTGACGCATTATATCAACTAAATGCTATTTCAGACGCGTGTACAACATTTTCAGAGATTTTTACGCACACTCTTATTAGAACGCATAAACTAATATTAAATAAAGTATCAATGTTGCTTATATGTAAATTAAATTAAAGTAAAACATTTGAAATACGGCCAGTACGCGATTTGATTAACAACACACATAGTTAATGTTTATAGAAGCTTATATTATTATTGGGACGCATCATATAATTGTTGTTTGCTTGTTAATTATGACTAAGGTTTATGCCATGTGTACACAAAACACATTACTATTCATCTCTTCAAGAAGACACTGAGTAATATTGATATAAATATTGGAAAATTATTTAAAACGTTTTTTTAGTCAAAATGTTGTCCTAAATATTTTTTTAAAGTTGTTTTGGAGTATCCGCCTTTCTAAATTATAATTTAACTGTATTCAAAAGTTACGTGTATTTGTAAGCATACTATGCTTGGTTTGGTACCTTCGAGTTCTATAGTTAAAACCTCGTTTTGGGAAAACTTGGCTTAATGCATGTGCGTAAAGTGTCGTCCCAGATAAGCCTGCGCAAAAAGAACAGGCTAATACGGGACGACACATTCCGCTTTTATGTATTTTTTCGTATTAAGAATTCTCTTTTAAACAAACAAAAACAGTTAAGGTGAAAATTGCATGATTCTGTGTAGTGCGCACAGGCTAATCGGAGACGAAACTTTACTAACGTTCATTAAGCCCTGTTTTCCCAGACCGAGGCAAAAGTACATGTCCAGTCATCTGTGTTATCAAATGTGCAATCTCTTCATATAAGAGGTTATAGCTTTTAATGTACATTGTTTGAATATTTTTGGAATGTTCGATCAATGCATTAACACAGATAGGGATTACACAACAGCCTGGCCAATATTCTATAACAAGGTGTCATTTTCCTAAATTCTTCAAAAAGATGCAAACGGTTAATATATAATATGTGTTATTGTTTTCCTAAAACCATTGAACCCACATATCAATTAATACATATTGCTTTTTTCGATATTGTGCAAATGCAAATGTTTGCAATGTTTTTATTGAAAGTAAAACTGTTTTGCGGCAAATAATGCGAAATCATTTCAAAATTACAAAATTAAGACTAATAACAAATATTATTCTTGAAATTGTAATGTTATCACTCCACGCAAGTACCATGAATGCAACATTTCTTTCCGCACATGTTTGGAGATTTTGCTACATATCTGCAAACTTAAGATGAACAAGCTTCAACGAACATTCTGAACATATACAAATTCGAACAATTTCTGACATAGGTTTCTTTCGTGTTATGTCATCAGGGCAAACATAATGGCTTCGCACATGTTACATATGCCAAATGCTACTTAAAGGACTGTCTCAAACTGGTTTGCACTTTGTGTCTGTTCAATAGCACTGCACGACATTGTAACATAAACATAAATGTACTGTAACAGGCGGATTAAATATCTTTAGGGTCATACTGGAGTTTATTAACGTTGTGAAACGGCAAGCCCCAAGCCTTATTCGGTATCTATAGATTTTCCGGCCGTGTTAATGTGGACTGGAGGATTGACATATCCGATAATTTGACCTTTTCTTCTCAACACCGGAAGTTAATTCAAACAATAACAGACAAACCAACTCTTCAAAAGCACTCATCGACTTCTGTTTGTTTGAGTCAAGAATAATTCTGTTTTCATTCAATATCGCCGTGCGCTTTCTAATTTGCAGTGATTAACCGATGTATTGATGTCTTTAAATTTGATTTTTCGGCTTCTTTAAGTTTGTGATTTAATGATTTTAATCGGTAGTTTTAAACATAAGGACTAACGATCTTAAATATAATAAGTTTATACATAAGAAAGCGAAATGTTTGATCCACCGGGATTTGAAACAACGTCCTTTTTGATAAAAAGGCCATAACCTTAACCTCTCAGCCGACCATTTCTATTTATATGTGCATCGTTTCTTTACTGCATGACCGGTCCAATGCGGTAACCACAGATTGAATCTTGTTTATGTGTTATGTGTATGTCATTTTTTTACGGGAATAAAATAAATTATGTCTATGTCATGTTGTAGGTATTTTACTGTTTTGTATGGGAATTTGGTTACTTACCTTAATATAAGACTTGCTAGAGCTACAAAGAATTTTTCTCCTGATAAATGTAATACATAACACATCATAAAAATCACAAAACAGATTAATGCTGAGGTAACTGACTTGGAACGGTCGATGCAAAAACATAATTGAGGCTTAACATGAAGCGAAAAATGGAAAAAAAATGAAATTGGAACTTGGACTGCACAGGCTAATCAGGGACGACACTTTCCGCCTAAACTTGATTTTCGTTAAAAATAGATTTTATTTGAACAAGAAATACATTAAAAGACGAAAGTGTCCTTGAAAAGCCTGTGCGAATTTCACAGGCTACTTTTCGACGACACTTTACGTACTTTACGGACATGCATTAAGAAGTACGCACTGGCTAAACAGGGACGACATGTTTCGCCTACTCAGGATTTTCGTTCAGAAAAAAATTCCTTCAAACGGACATTAGATCGTGCGAACTGCAAGTGTTAAGTTTTAGTAAACATATGTTTGTTGTTTTATAATATAAGTCGCGTTCTGAGAAAACTGGGCAAAATGCATGTGCGTAAAGTGTCGTCCCAGATTAGCCTGTGTAGTCCGCACGGGCTAATCAGGGACGACCCTTTCCGCCTAAACTGGATTTGCGCTAAGAAGAGACGAAAAAATCCATAAAAGCGGAAATTGTCGTCCCTGATTAGACTGTGCGGACCGCACAGGCTTATCTGGGATGACAATTTACGCACAAGCATTTATGCCCAGTTTTTTCAGAACACGACAAATATTTGGACCAATTATAAGGAGATTGTGTCATACAATGCGTGTTTNTAAAAGAGATGTCTGTCTGTTATGTTGTGTACATCGTGTTGTGTAAACGAAGAATTCCCGAAAGAAGGATGCGGACCAGAAAGTTACCAAATGGGTTGGAGACTGGGTATGAGTATACAATCTTATAAAGATACGTAACAAACCTTGTGTGTGGACATTTTTAAGTGACACACATGATCCAAATACATGATGGAGTAGACATTTTTTAAAGTTATTCAGTTAATTTCATTTAGTAATTTTCAGTTTCTTATAGCCACTTTAAAATCGCATCAATATTTAACGGGTAGGGCAATGTTTTGTCTCAATGCAACTATGGACATCATCGACTTATTTGCACTCCGACAACTATTTTGTACTGTCTAGAAAGTGATCATGTATTTGTCGTTGTCCCATGCTGTCTGAAATTGTGTGCATATAAGGATTCATGGTTATTACTATGGGCGGAAATAACATTAAACTGTGTGACATAACCTATAAAAACGTAATCCAAACATGTATTCGCACCATATAATTGACAATCATTTGGTCTCCCACGTTCAAAGTTATTTCTAGTAATTTATGGGCAGATGATTTATCACGCTCGCACATCCGTCGTCATGTCAAATGAAGCCGTACACTATATCAAGTTTATCAATACATTTTTTATAATGCTATTTCTTGTAATGGTACCATTAAATAGTGTTCAACATAATAGAAAATATACCACACGTGTTGAACATGACGTTTGGAATTGTACATGCGTTCATATCGGTAGGAAAATGTAAATATCTCACATTGTGCAACCTACATCAATTATGAACAACATTGATAATAAAGCGGCTGTTCATCCACACACACATTACACGTAAAGTGTCGTTCCAGATTAACGTGTGCAGTCCACAAAGACTAATCAGAGACGATACTTTCCGCTAGTATGGTATTTTTCCTCTGGAAGAGGTCTCATTTAGTGAAAATCCACTTGAGGCGGAAATTGTCGTCAACGATCAGAGTGTGCGGACTTCACATGCTTATATGGGGCGACATTTTACGCACATGCATTAATCCTAGTTTTCTTAGAGCGAGGCTCACAGTTTTGCAATGTACTAATATTCGGAGTTTACGGTTGTTAAAAGTTGTTAATGTTATTCTTAATGAGGAAGGACATAAAATCTTGCCCACTAGTCTTTCATTTATGTAAAATGACCAGTTGCCAGTCTGCACACGCCTACAAAGGATGACACTTTCGGCTTTTATGGAATTATTTGTTTTAAGGAAATCTCTTCTAAACGAAATTCCAGTTAAGGCGGAAATTGTCGTCCCAGATATGCCTCTGCTGACTGCACATGCATTAAGCCCAGTTTTCCCAGAACTTCACTTAATACAACGTATTGGTAAAGAAAAGCAATAGTTGTTCATGTGTGGCTTAATATACTATTCCCATTGCGTATAGGCGAACAAGTCACGACCAGTTTAACATTTAAAGCAGAACCATGTTTCGATATATATATTTTTTGAAGACAGCATCGACATGAGTGATAACTGAATCATCTGAGACTCTAAAGCAACACGAATTATCAGACGTTTTGCCTTTTAATCAAGCCCGTTTGCACACGTTAATTTGTGTTGTATTCGGCGGATTTGTTCCTGAGTTGACTGCAACAGATCAACTTATCGGATATTCCTAGCTCCACTCGAGACTAACAATGCCTTACAGATATCAAATTACATTCAGAGAACGCTTGTTTGTGCAAGTTCATGGCTCAGGAATGGTTAAAAAAATGCAGTGTCTTTATTCAGATTACAAAACCACTGTAAATTAAATTAAACAATTAACCCGAAAAAACCTGCAGAGGCTTACTGGAACGACACTGTCCGTACGTTAATTAAGCCCAGTTTCAATCGACGATTGGATTATACAAGTCAAACCATACACGATCGATATATATTTAAGATTACGATTGATATCATAAACAGAATAATATGAGTACCCGACGATATCAATTATTTTTAGAAATATAATTAAAATTCAAATTATTATTGTATGTGCATCTCTGCTCGTATTGCGCAGTTATAGTTATTGTTGAAGCATATAATTTAAGCCAAGTTGGCCGCAATGGACTCACTTACCAACAATCGTATACAGAGAGAAGATTGTCTTACAACATACACTTGATAAACTGAGAGAAATTAAGACAAGAGCCACGGACGCATTATAACACGGAACAATAACCGCTACAAAGGCCACGCATCAGTAGAATAAATATTGTTTTTTTATGAATGGTCGCAACATAGGTGACTTAAAACTCTTTAACGGTATTCAGAACTGTTTACCTAGCACTGAACTCGTAATAGACTGATCCCGGAAAAGCACAAGTTTAGAAAAAGCCACTAATCACCCCGGTACAAACAACGCTGGTTCATTATATCAACCAATGATTGCTTACTTTAAATCATAACGGTTGATACTGTGTGTGCTTTTGAAAGTATTATAAATGGGTCAGCTTTATTTGTACCAGCAGATTAGTGGGTTTTTCCAAAACGTAGTTTTTTTTCCGGGATACATATATTCATAAAACAAATTTAATGAAACGAGATATCTTACAATCTGAATTTAAATTCAATAGGAAATATTAATTCGATTTACCTCGTCATTTTCCCCTTCCAAAAACCGATTTGTGACACAAGATTTAAAAAGTATAAATAGTTATCATATGTATGTTCCTCATCGTTGGTGAAAATAGGAATAATAAAATTCAAGGAACAGTATAGACATTTGTTTAAACATTCGCTCGTATTTTTTTAAAACAAATATCATAACGACCAGATCGCGTGCTGTAATCCTAGATGATCGACTATAAGAAATATTTGAACTTTCTGATATGATATGTATAACTATTGGGATTTGCCTCATTCAACAAGTCCAAACTATGTCTGCAATTATTTTTTCTAAGACATATACAGTGATGTATTTCTGAACTACCTGTCCCTTTCATTTTAATTGTGCACTTTGCGATTTTTCACAAATAAGTGTGTTATCAGGAAGCAACTATGTACAATATTGTCTACATACATTGTATACGCTAATTTCAAAAGAAGGAAAACGATTTTAATCATGACGATATGGTTACGGAGGCTACTGTTAATGATCATGATGATAACGATGAAAATGATAATCATTATAATTATGATTATGTACACACAACCACGTCGTTTGATATATGATATTATTACATGCTATACATTGTTTTCAATGTAATACAGACATTAAGTATTTTTTTTATATTACACATGTGTAATACAACATTTTTAAGCGTTTTCATTGGCTACATAATTAATAACTAACCAATCGCATAGCTTTAGTTGGTGAAATGACGTCGTCATCATGAAATGACGTCACGATAGTAAACAACTTTTAGATCAATCAGCATTTGTTTGGTCAATTACGATGTATTTTATTTAGTTTTAAAGCATGTGATAAAAAAGATCTGACACTCGTTGTCATATCATACCATATTTTATTAAACTCGTCCAGGAAATTCGTTAGTAAGCTCGCCAAAGGCTCGCCCACTAACAAAATTCCTGAACTCGTTTAATAAAATATGGTATGCTATGACAACTCATGTCATATCCTATATTTAATAATCGGTCACATTGCCATTAGCAGCTCGGCTGCTCTGCTCCCTCAAGAATCCGTAAATGCTACCATGTCAAGTGCTACTAAAATATTTAATATTATTTTAATATTAAATACGCAAACGTTCACTTGCTTGTTTTTATATATTTAAGAAAAATGAATGATGGTCCATACAAAACAGGGCAACACATGCATCACAACACCACACTTGGAACAATTAATGCAAAAACCTAGGTTTTAAATTTAAATGTATTTTACATATTGTTTACATATGATATCAAAACCTCTGTTTGATTGTTATTTTATATTAAAATTCGTTTTTTTTCCATAAACTTTGACCCAATTATGCCTAGTGGACTCTCCCATCCTTCTAAATTGGATCAATTTATTTCCAAAATTAGGGATGTCTAGTATATTTATTTATATATTTAGAATATTTCTTACAGAAATACCCTTAAGCAAACAGCATAGAGTCTGATGCGACGCCGCATCATGCGGCGTCTCATCTGGGTCTACGCTGTTTGCCAAGGCCTTTTTTCTAGGCGCTAGGTATACATGGGTTTATATATTATTTGCCCGGTGATTCATTTCTCTCATGCTAGCATCAATAACATTGACTTATGTTTACTGAACCCAGCGACAAAAGATTTTAACCGCTCTGTATGAAAACTTTCCTTAATGCATGTTCATAAAGTATCGTCTCAGATTTGCACAGGCTAATCTACTAAACTTTCCGCATTTCTTTTATAGGAAGTCTCTTCTTAACAACAAAAACCCAGTCATAGAGAACAGTATCGTCCCATATTAGCCTGTACTGACTGCACAGGCTAATATGGGACGACACTCTACGCACATGCCTTAAACCTCATTTTCCCTGAGCGATTCTGATTATTTTTGGACTCTAGCCAGTGGCCGTGTATTCATCTTAACTCCCGTTATAATTATGTAAGAAATATGCATAGAAGGATTCATAAACATGTATTAATATTACCGTGCAGGGAAATAACATTATTCTGTGCCACATTTTCTATGACAACGGAAGTCATTACCTTATTACCTTATTTCCAACATATAATTGGGATGAATTCTTGAACGAAATGTACTTCGTATTATTTCTGGGACATTAATTGACAAACGTGTTCTACACGATCAATTGTACTCAATGATGCCAAACGTGGATGTAGAGAAATAGTTTAACAATAACATCTTCATCTGTGTTTCTTGTCTTTATCTGATGTAGGAATACTTCGTTTTTGATCGCATCATACGTAACCAACTTGTGTGATGTATGCTTAAATATGTATAATCAATGTTTTAGTGTCAGTGTACATGTTGCTGCAAATGAATATCATGAACAATGGCATTGCAGCGTCAACAAAAGTGATAACACTAGTTTATTATTTTGATATGAGATTTAAATACAGTGTTATAAGATTTTCAATAATTCAATAACAACTTGTGTAAGTGATACTGATCTGGTTGTATAATCGACAACATTATAGCCTCGTTCTGGGAAAACTGGGTTAAGTGCATGTGTGTTCAGTGTCATCCCAGATTAGCCTGTGTAGTCCGCACAGGCTACTCGGGCACGAAACGTTCCACTTTGGTGGCATCTTTCGTTTAAAGGCGGTCTCATCTAAACGAAAATCCAGTGTAGATGGAAAGTGTCGTCCCTGATTAGCCTAGTTTAAAATTAACGCACATGCATTACGTCCTGTTTTCGCATAACGAGGCTCATTATATGTGGAGTAAACTTAGCTGTCAGTAATAATCTTTGGAAAGTAGAGCATCGATAATACAACATGAAGAATTAACCCGTCGATATGTGTTTGGGTCAATTGACCCTTTCTACACGGGTCGAGTATTCGCGACATGCTGATAGAGACATACCTTCAGGCTGTTAAAACATTTACTGTATTTATAATTGGTTATCAACAATTTCGCACACTCGCCTTCAGGTTTCATTATTTTGAGATAGTGTCAGCGAGTGTGGTGGATACTAGTGAAAGTACTCGGTACTAACTGTAAACACAGAAATAATCAGTATTCCATGGTTGTGATCCCAGTTTTGATTATTTCTGTGTTTACAGTTAGTGATATAATATGAAAGACGTCGATATGCATAGTAATTTCATTTCCGATAGAGATTCTGGAGTTTTATCATTTTCCGATATAAAGCATTAAATGTAAACCAACGTTTAAACTAATCTTTTAAACAATAACTACAAAGTTTTCGTAAAACAAACATACACTTTTTATAAAATCAGAATATATTTTAACAGTGTAATGTTTTCGAAATGTTTTCTTTAGAAATAGAAAAACTTGGTTCACTTTGTTATATGTGAGCGACTTTTAATAACATAATAACGTTTATATGTTACAGTTGATTAACCTAAACAACAACCTCTTAATGCAAGTCACATCGTAAACATAGTAATTACGTCTCGCAGATTGAGCTGTAAGTGGTGTCTGGAAAACATTCCGGACTAGCGTTTCCATGATTTGCAATGACATCTGATGCGCATGGAAATTGTAGATTGGCCGTTGATTAGCAAGTTTTCATATTAGCAGGTTTACACATTTAACAGACGATTAATTCAGTCCGAACAACGGAAATACGGAAGATTGATTTATTTTTTGTAAAATCTATTGGGAACTTGGCTTAAATGAAACATTAGCAAACATAGAATCATTTGTATTTAAATACTGTTACGGTGCATTTTTAAATGTATATTGGAAAAAATGACTGAATCACTTGTTCAGAATGGCCAAGTTATGCAAAGAATGTTTATAACAGCGACATAACACTAACAAAAGGTTTTGCTTTAATCATCTTTTGAGAACCTGTTAAACGTTTGGTTTCAATTAAAAAGAAGTTAATGAATGATGCAAAGGTAATACAACACCTTACACTAAGATATGTAAGAAATGTTTCATACAAATTCAAACCGCACACTCGTAGGCCGAGTTATTATAGGATAACATAATTTATTTTTAATACTATATGTACTTTTTGTCATTTAAATATATAGGATCCAAAAAACAATTTCTCGATTCTAAATAATGTTTTTTTAGTTTTCTTTGCAAGGACATATGAGCGTGGACAAACGGGTCACAGAGGGAATGTGACTCGCGACTGTTCTGATCTTGTTTCTGTTGAGTAAAGATCGCGAATATTCGACAAGTCGATCTATTTTGTAAACAACGTAAGAGTTCATTAGAATAGTAGACATATTAACTCTCAAAACGACGAGAATTGAAGTCCTCAGCTTCTGCAAATTTCATTTTCTGAACATCACGTAATGAGAATTGTTTTTCGTCAGCGTCGACATTAGATCTGTAGAAGTGGTTGAGATTGGTTGCAATCGGACGTTGTTAATGTGTGAACAAATATCCAATAACAACTTGGGATGAACCAAACGAATAACGGACCCCTACACATTAACGTAAGTGGTCCACATGGAGGCTGCAACGTAAGATATGATAATTTGTAGTGTTTGTTGTTCAGTTTATTCACATAAAGCACAACAAAAATACAACGCATAGATTCAGCTTGCATTGCGTATATAAAACATAGTATTTTGTCGAAATTTCTGAGCAAACGTCGACAAAAATTTCATAATGTACAGGCAATTGTAAGAAGCACACCTATAAATTATAAAGTTCAAAACAAGTAAGCCATAACATGTTGATATATGAACGACCAGATGATTTCATCTTCCATTTTGCATTAATAATTTTAATAAACTATACCATTCTGTCCTATGTTTCTTCAATCCATTTGTGAGGTGCACATTAAAATATGAAATGGTCAACGAAAGAAGTTAATCGTTATCTCTCTGAAAACAAGATGCGGGTTTATGTTGAACTAGGGCAAATAACATATTGTCGAAACACACGTGATATGGCAAGCAGTTTAGTCAAAGAGTTTTAACGAGGCACGTGTGAGGAATAAATAACTAGAAAACGCCCAGTCTTATTTCATAAAATTCTTTTGTAAGCACAATCATTTCGTATGTAAAAGATGATGATGATGAAATACAAGGAAAGCAATATTGGCAACATTTCAAATACAATGTATCTATCTTTTTTTGTGATTTGAAAATAAACAATCTTATGTACAAACTTTTTTTAAAAAATTTCTTTAATCGAGTTGTCATTTTCTTAACTGTTGGTTTCTGTGCATCTTGTTTCACGTTAAATTACACAGTGACATGCATTACATGTTTCTCGATCGTGTTGTTCATACAATACATTGACGATGTACTTTTGTTTCATCGGTAGAGTTATAGATGATATACATCATGCTGCCCTTTGATCATGTACGTGTCAAGTCGTTATATTCTTTAAATCAAGATAGCTAGATGATAGGTTAGGAAAGGGGTGTTGAAAGGTAGTTATCAGACCGACAACAGCATATACATATATTTTTACATTAAATATTTAATGGAATATTTGCTCACGGTTGATGAGCTATGCGAAATTCCATTACCTCACTGTGATTAATTTGGTTACACTCGAAAGATCAGACGATGAAATAAGTACCATATCTTCTGACGTATCAGTGCTGGAATTCGACATTAATAATTTATCTTTGCATCTCATGCATTTCGAGTGCAACAATTTATGAGTTACGTCCTACAATACCGAATACATGTACCTGAAATAGGATATTGTATACTCAAATAATGTTTATGCACACTAAATAGTACTCGGCAACCGCGCCTGAACCGATTTGAAGAACGCTAAGTGGGTTTTGCAAAATGCACTCACCATGACGACCTCTCAGGAGCTGTATCGAACCGATGCGATATCGCGAACAAAGAATCCTTTCCACATCAGTGTTCAAATCAATCAAGGATATGTGACCAGTTAACGTTTACATTCGTGTTGGGCTTGTTTTAATTATAAATATTTCAAATGTGAGCTCAGTTTGTTTGTATGGTAGCCTTTAAGGCGGTTGAAACCCCCCTATCGCAATACCTGGGCTGTTACAAATTGTTGATCTCAGTTTTACAATACAAATAAATTTGAAACTCAGCCGTCACATCAGTATGAGATGAACAATCGCATACACATTGTTTCAAGCGAATGACAAAAACATAGTTATTAAAAGGCGCACAAGCCTCCCACTTGATATCACACTTTGGTTGAACGGTTGTCATTGTAATGCAAGTATTTATATAATGGCAATATTTAAAGTATATATACGGATTTCTTTGCTCAATCACGCTATTCGTCAAAATTGAGCAACAACGACATTTTCAACGAATGAAATATACGGCGACTCAAATTACACCCACTTGATTTGATAAGGTATTTTCTACGGACGTACCATTTAGTGTTTCTACGTTTGCAACATTGCATTATACAAATATGTATCTGCGTGGGTTGTATTAACTCAAACTCGCATCTATGACTATTAGTAACTACCCCTTCTTTTGTCAGCAATATAGTTATTTGAATAACACGGAACGGGTGAGTAAATTACATATATTGCGATTCGAATTAAACATGCATGTACTTCCTTATAACTTATTTCTTTTCAGCGTTATGCTTCTTTGACTTTAAATGTGTGTACTGAATATGTGTGCTCATAGGCCTTGGCATTCTAGATTTATTGTAAATAAACGCTTTTAAAAATCTATCACACTTTAAACAGTCTTACTATGTTTTGTCTAGTGTTATTGTACTTGTTGGTAAAACGTGGTCTATGTGATAATGTTAACCCTATAATATTTCTAAATTTGAATGTACATGTTACAAATGCAACTTTACAGGGAATGAAAAGTACAGAGCACTAGGTAACAGTTTTCTGACACAACCAATTACGTTTGGAGTTTTTCGTGTACAATGTTAATGTTGACGTACTTTCATTATTCATCAGAAATGTATCAGATGCCGCTCTACGGAATTCAGTCATTTTATGAAATCGACCTTAGTTCGTATGTATTATTTTCCTGGTTTAAACCCACTATCGAAGGCATAGAGTGTTAGCTGAGTACATACAAAATACAAATTATATTTAATCAAACGTAGATACAAGGTAGCTTCTAACTTTTTCAATCAATGTACTACTGATGTCATTGTGATGTTTTCGTCAAACTAAACTCAATTGGTGAAACACGTGTACTGTGTACCGGTAACAGTAATGACGTTCTGTCGAATGTCAAACTTTTGTCGACAGACAATGTTTTGTCTTTATAAATTGTTATATGTGAATAAGATGTATGATTGTTTTCATTTATTATTCTTTTAATTGTATTGCATATTGTAAATAGTTATGATAATATCTGGATATACGCGTATAATTTGATCGATTTAAGTTAAACTACCATAGCTCTATTCTTAATCATAAATGTTTAATAATATAAAAATAAAGTGATTAGCACTGGGGAGAAAGACTTAAGACAAATAAATCAAGAATCATCATCTCGGTAGAATTATTTGTTAATATCCGCTTGCCTTTGATTTCGTGGAAGGTAACAATTAACGATACGAAATCGGATAAGACACACATAACATTATAGAAAAAACTCAGCCCATATGTTATCACTTAAAGGTTAAAACAAATACAAAACATAGGCAACCTCTTTGTTTGAATATTTTTGGAATCTTCGACCAAGACATTAAAACAGATTAAACAACAGCCTATCCATTGATCTTATAGAAGGTGTCATTTTCCTAAATTCTTCAAGAATATGCAAAAGGGTAATATACATGTGCTTTTTTTTCCATAACCATCGAACTCATATATCAATAAATATATAAACGTCTTTTTCTGTTGTGCACATGTACATGTATGCAATGTTTTTTTTTTAAAGTAAAGTTGTGTGTCGGAAAAAAATGCAAATAATTAAAAACTACACAATTACGACTTATAAATATTATTATTGAAATTGCTATGTTATAACTCCTTTTTATTTCAGCACACTTTTGGTGATTGGACATTTTGCCACATATATGCAAAGTTGAACACGCATCTACGCAAATTCTGAACATATACCAATTCAAGCAACTAATGACAGAAGCCGATCAAAAGATCAGTATACATCAGAATAAAAAAAAACATTGAGACAAGAGCTCGCAAAATCGCACTCTTAGCTCAGCATTAACCAATTTAATTTAAAGTAAATGACCAATATATAGATTATACAACAGAAACCAAATACTCTAACAACGGGTAACACTAGGGTCATTGTAAAGCATGCTTAAGAGGCTTTTATTTATTTAATTTTCGTATTTAAAGAAAAGTGTTCAATTGTTAACAAAACCATTTTCACCAGACAAAAATAAACCGTCACACTCTAGTTGCATCTGTTAGAGATCATTCCTTTCATCACTACGATCAAACTAAGGCAAGTGGCCTTATACCATACACTAACGCATATGACACTTTACGCACATGCATTAAGTCTAGTTTTCCAAGAACGATGCTCATTTAATTAATGTGTCCAATGCAAGTATGGAGGGCGTTGACTTATGTCTATTCCAGCTTGCTACTCAGGCTTTCTGGACTATTCAGACAGTGGTCATGTTTTCTTCTTCATACCCTAATAATTGTGTGTGCGTATGAGGAATTAAGAATAGTTTAATNAGAGGTTATAGCTTATAATGTACACTGTTTGAATATGTTTGGAATGTTCGACCAATGCATTAAAACAGATAGGGATTACAAAACAGCCTGGCCAATGATCTATTAGAAGGTGTCATTTTCCTAAATTCTTCAAGAACATGCAAACGGTTAATATATACTATGTGTTATTGTTTTCCAAAAAACCATTGAACCCACATATCAATTAATACATATTGCTTTTTTCGATATTGTGCAAATGCAAATGTTTGCAATGTTATAGAAAGTAAAACTGTTCTGCGGCAAATAATGCGAAATCATTTCAAAACTACAAAATTAAGACTAATAACAAATATTTTTCTTGAAATAGTAATGTTATCACTTCACGCAAGTACCATGAATGCAACATTTATTTCCGCACATGTTTGGAGATTTTGCTACATATCTGCAAATATGTGCATCGTTTCTTTACTGCATGACCTGTCCAATGCGGTAACCACAGATTGAATCTTGTTTATGTGTTATGTCTATGTCATTTTTTTACGGGAATAAAATAAATTATGTCTTTGTCATGTTGTAGGTATTTTACTGTATCGTATGGGAATTTGGTCACTTACCTTAATATAAGACTTGCTAGAGCTACAAAGAATTTTTCTCATGCTAAATGTAATACATAACACATCATAAAAATCACAAAACAGATTAATGCTGAGGTTACTGCCTTGGAACGGTCGATTCAAAAACATAATTGAGGCTTAACATGTAGCCAACAATGAAAAAGATGAAATTGGAACATGGACTGCACAGGCTAATCAGGGACGACACTTTCCGCCTAAACTTGATTTTCGTTAAAAATAGATTTTATTTGAACAAGAAATACATTAAAAGACGAAAGTGTCCTTGAAAAGCCTGTGCGAATTGCACAGGCTACTTTTCGACGACACTTTACGTACTTTACGGATATGCATTAAGCAGTCCGCACTGGCTAATCAGGGACGACATGTTTCGCCTACTCTGCATTTTCGTTCAGAAAAAAAATCCTTCAAACGGACATTAGATCGTGCGAACTGCAAGTGTTAAGTTTGAGCAAACATAGGTTTGTTTTTTTATAATATGAGTCGCGTTCTGAGAAAACTGGGCAAAATGCATGTGCGTAAAGTGTCGTCCCAGATTAGCCTGTGCAGTTCGCACAGGCTAATCAGGGACGACCCTTTCCGCCTAAACTGGATTTGCGCTAAGAAGAGACAACATTTAAACGAAAAATTCCATAAAAGCGGAAATTGTCGTCCCTGATTAGACTGTGCGGACTGCTTAATGCATATCCGTAAAGTACGTTAAGTGTCGTCGAAAAGTAGCCTGCTAATCTGGGATGACAATTTACGCACAAGCATTATGCCCAGTTTTTTTCAGAACACGACACATATTTGGACCAATTATAAGGAGATTGTGTCATACAATGCGTGTTTTAACAGGCCTTTGCACATATTTTCTGGCACAAATAAAAACATATAAAAAAATAATGTTATTAAAGCAATTCTCAGGCTAAGTGTTTGGAAAAAAAATGTTTTTGACAAAATACATATAGAAATTTTAAAATAACACTTCTGTCTGTCCCAAAAGGCATTATTGTGCTGGCATGTATTGGTTAAAATAAAAGAGATGTCTGTCTGTTATGTTGTGTACATCGTGTTGTGTAAACGAAGAATGCCCGAAAGAAGGATGCGGACCAGAAAGTTACCAAATGGGTTGGAGACTGGGAATGAGTATACAATCTTATAAAGATACGTAACAAACCTTGTGTGGGGACATTTTTAAGTTACACACATGTTCCAAATACATGATGGAGAAGACATTTTTTAAAGTTATTCAGTTAATTTCATTTAGTAATTTACAGTTTCTTATAGTCACGTTAAAATACGCGTGTTACGACTATTCTTTAAAATCGCATCAATATTTAACGGGTTGAGTTATGTTTTGTCGCAATGCAACTATGGACATCATCGACTTATTTGCACTCCGACAACAATTTTGTACTGTCTAGAAAGTGATCAAGTATTTGACGTTGTCCCATCCTGTCTGAAAGTGTGTGCATATAAGGATTCATGGTTATTACTATGGGCGGAAATAACATTAAACTGTGTGACATAACCTATAAAAACGTAATCCAGACATGTATTCGCACCATATAATTGACAATTATTTGGTCTCCCACGTTCAAAGTTATTTCTAGAAATTTATGGGCAAATGATTTATCACGCTCGCACATACGCCGTCATGTCAAATGAAGCCGTACAATATATCGAGTTTATCAATACAATTCTAATAATGCTATTTCTTGTTATTGTACTGTAACAGGGTATCCACATACACTTATCCTCTTATAACTACTTACCCAATAAAGAGTGCGAGAGAGATTCAGTGTGGGTGAATGGTGATGAATGAGTGACCTATAATATTAATGGTACATGCTTTTTAGGTGAGCTGAATTCAGATACCTCTTTATGCTTTTATATATCTAAAACATTTGATTCAGTTCGTTACTTAACCTTGCAAGAGGTACAAGCATTGTTTCATTTGCTTAAACCAACTATCTTAAGGTTTTTCTACTATGGTCACTGGTGAGTTATTTTATTATTTAAAGTGTATTTACTTGTATTATTGTTATAATTGTAATCATTATATTATTTGAATTATATTGTATTTGTTAATTATCATAATACATGTACTTATAAAACTTTATGTAATTATATTTCAGACCATCATCATTTAGAGTATTAAACTTTGGAAACTCTAAACCCCTTGTGTTGTTAATACAAAACCCAGGCTACAAATGGCGCCCAACGTGATTTGCAAGTGATCCAACGTGATTTCCAAGTGATCCAACGTGATTTCCAAGTGATCCAACATGATTTCCAAGTGATCCAACGTGATTTCCAAGTGATCCAACTTTTCTGAAGGCCTCAATCCACGACTGGCATATGCCCAGTATGATCATCCCTTTGTCTTACATACTGACGCATCAGGCTCAGGCTTAGGTGCCGTCTTGTATCAGGTGCAAGACGGGATGAGCAAGGTAATTGCATATGCCAGTCGTGGATTGAGACCTTCAGAAAAACGGTACCCAGCACACAAGCTAGAGTTTCTGGCACTTAAATGGGCCGTTACCGAAAAGTTCCATGATTACCTTTTTGGTAACGAGTTCATTGTCTACACAGACAATAATCCATTGACCTATGTCACCAGTACAGCCAAGCTGGACGCTACTAGTCACCTTTGGCTTGCAGCATTGAGTACATGTGAATTTGAGATAAAATACAAACCAGGCAAACTCAATGTTGATGCAGATGCCTTGAGCAGACTGCCTCAGAACTAGGTTAGTGTTGATATGGTTCAAGCAATTTGCATTGCTTCCCAAATATCTGCACCAATTGCAGACTGTGTGGCTATTGATGCATGTCCTCTTTCTGCAGAAGAGACCAGGACTCAATTGCCCACAGATGAAAGGACTAACTGGAGCCATGAACAAGATAAAGATAAAACCTTAAGTCGAGTGATTGACCTACTAAAGAGTGGTTCCCAACCCAGGGAGAAAGCACTCCGTAAGGAACCGCTTGAGGTACAGCAATTCTTGCGAGAGTGGAAACGCCTTGTAATTGAGTATAATGTGCTGTACCGAACCACTTCTTTGGATGGTCAATCAGTCAAACAACTGGCTTTACCAAGCAGCTTTAAACAACAGGCGCTTAAAGGGGTACATGATGATGTAGGACATCCCGGTAAAGAAAAATCTTTATGGTAAGCCAGAAAGAGATTTTACTGGCATGGTATTGACAAGGACATAGAGTCCAAGATACAGAACTGTGATAGATGTATCCTTAGGAAACGCCCATCACACACAGCTGGGCTGGTTAATATAACAACAACCAAACCCATGGAACTTGTGTGTATGGACTTCCCTTCACTGAAACAGTCAAAGGGAGGCTATGAACACATACTAGTGATCACAGATAATTTCAAAAGGTATGCACAAGCTGTTCCATGCAGGAACCAGACAGCTCAAACAACTGCCAAAGCCATGTATGACCATTTCATACGATATTACTCTTTCCCTGATCGCCTCCACAGTGATCAGGGAAGAAATATCGAGAGTAAGGTCATAAAGGAGCTATGCAAAATAGCAGGGGTCGATAAATCTCACACAACTCCCTATCACCCCATGGAAAACCGTTCTGAAAGGTTTAAGCAAACCTTATTGAAGATGTTAGGGACTTTAAATCCCGAACAAAAACATGTTTGGAAGTCCTGTGTCGGTCCCCTAGTTCAAGCATATAATGCTAGAATGTCTGAGGCTACTGTTTTTTTTTCCCACATTATTTGATGTTTGGATGGAATCCCAGGCTGGCCATTGATACATTTTTTGGAACCGAACCCGGGAACGAAGGACATCCAGATCCTGCTGGATACGTGCATAAACTGCAATTTTGCTTGCAGCAAGCCCACACGCTAGCTGCTGAGGCCTCTGCAAAGCAGGGTGCACGATGAATGAGTGAGTTATTATATAAATGGTGTATGCTTTTTAGGTGAGCTGAATTCAGATACCTCTTTATGCTTTTATATATCTAAAACATTTGATTCAGTTCGTTACTAAACCTTGCAAGAGGTACAAGCATTTTTCCATTTGCTTTAACCTACTATCTTAAGGTTTTTCTACTATGGTCACTGGTGAGTTATTTTATTATTTAAAGTGTATTTACTTGTATTATTGTTATAATTGTAATCATTATATTTTTTGAATTATATTGTATTTGTTAATTATCTGATTTATAATTTATCATTATACTTATAATACTTTATATAATTATATTTCAGACCATCATCATTTAGAGTATTAAACTTTGGAAACTTTAAATCCCTTGTGTTGTTAACACAAAACCCCGGCTACAGTACCATTACATAGTGTTCAACATAATAGAAAATATATTGATCACACGTGTTGAACATGACGTTTGGAATTGTACATGCGTTCCTATCGGTAGTAAATATGTAAATATCTGACATTGTGGAACCTACATCAATTATGAACAACAGTGGTAATAAAGTGTCGGTTCATCCACACACGTATTACGCGTAAAGTGTCGTTCCAGATTAACGTGTGCAGTCCACAAAGACTAATCAGGGACGATACTTTCCGCTCGTATGATAATTTTTCTCTGGAGGAGGTCTCCTTTAATGAAAATCCAGTCGAGGCGTAAATTGTCGTCACCGATCAGACTGTGCGGACTTCACATGCTAATATGGGGCGACACTTTACGCACATGCATTACCCCTAATTGTCCCAGAGCGAGACTCACAGGTTTTGCAAGGTACTACAATTCGGAGTTTACGGTTGTTAAAAGTTGTTAATGGCATTCTTAACTTAAACAGTTGAGATGCTTGTACGTGAAATATCCACGTATATGGAGGGCCATTACAAGGACATAAAACCTTGCCAACTAGTCTTTTATTTAATCCATTTATGCCTAGCGTCTAGAACAAAGGCCTTGGCGAACAGCATGATGCGGCGTCTCATCAGGGTCTGCGCTGTTTGCTTAAAGGAATTTCTGTAAGAAATATTCTAAATATAGAAATAAATATACTAGACATCCCTAATTTTGGAAATAAATTGATCCAATTTAGAAGGATGGGAGAGTCCACAAGGCATAAATGATTTAAGTAAAAGGACCAATTGCCAGTCTGCACAGGCCTGCAAAGGGTGGCTTTCGGCTTTTATGGAATTATTTGTTTAAAACAAGTCTCTTTTAAACGAAAATTAAGTTAAGGCTGAAAGTGTCGTCCCAGATTTGGTTGTTCTGATTGCACATGCATGCATTAAGCCCAGTTTTCCCAGAACTAGACTAAATACAACGAATTGATAACGAAAAGCAATAGTTGTTCCTGTGTGGCCTTATATAATATTCTCATTGCGTATAGGCGAACAAGTCACGACCAGTGTAACATTTAAAGAAGAAACATGTTTCGATATATTTTGGAAGACAGCATCGACATGAGTGAAAACAGAATCATCTGAGACTCTAAAGCAACACGAATTTCCAGAAGTTAAGCCTTTTAATCAAGCCCGTTTGCACACGTAAATGTGTGTTTTATTCGGTGGATTTGTTCCTGAGTTGACAGCAATAGATCAACTTAGCGGATATTCCTAGCTCCACTCGAGACTAACAATGCCTTTAACGATGTCAAATTACATTGAGAGAACGCTTGTTCGTGCACGTTCATGACTCAGGAATGGTTAATATAAATAAATGCAGTGTCTTTATTCCGCTTACAAAACAACGGAAAATTAAATTAAATAATTAACCAGACAAAAACTGCAGGGGCTATCTAGGACGACACTTTCCGTACATACATTAATCCCGGTTTCAATCGACGATTGGATTATACAGGTCCAGCCATACGCGATCGAAATATATTGAATATTACTGAACACGTCAGAAATACTATTATGCTGTTTTAAATTACAGAATTTTCGATTGATATGATAAACATAATACTATGAGTATTGTATGTGCACCTCTGCTCGTATTTCGCACACATGTCTATGTTGAAGCAATGGGCTCACTAACCAATAATAGTATCCAGAGATCAGATTGTCTTACGACATCATTTGATAAACTGGGAGAAATTTAGACAAGAGCCGAGCACGCATTATCACACGGAACAATAACCGCTACAAGGCCACGCATGCGTAGAATAGATGTTCTTCTTGTAATGGTCAATGCATGGCAGAGGGGACTTTAACCTCTTAAACGGTATTCAGAACTGTTTACCTAGCACTGAGCTCGCAATTCATAAAACAAATTTAAGGAAACGAGATATCTTATCATAATAATTAAATGTCAATTTGAAATATTAATTCGATGTACTTCGTCATTTTCCCCCGCCAAAAACGGAATTGCGACACAATTGAAAAAGTAAAAATAGTTATCATATCTATGTTCCTCATCATTAATTAAAATAGGAATACTAAAAATAAAGAAACAGTATAGACATTTGTTTAAAAATTTGCTCGTATTTTATTTACAAAAAAAAATCATAACGACCAGATCGCGTTCTGTAATCCTAAACGATCGATTATAAGAAATATTTTAACTTTCTGATATGATATGTATAACTATTGGGATTTGCCTCATTCAACAAGACCAAACTATGTATGCATTTGTTTTCCTAAAACAGATACACTGATGTATTTCTGAACTTCCTGTCCCTTTCATTTCAGTTGTGCACGTTGCGATTATTCACAAATTAGTGTGTAGTTAAAAATGAGGAAGCAACTCTGTACAATATTGTCTACATACATTGTATACGCTAATGTGAAAAGGAGAACAACAATTTTGATCATGACGATATTGTTACTGAGGCTGCTGTTGATGATCATGATGATAACGATGAAAATGATGATCATTATGATTATGTACACATAACCAAACATATATATTTTAACACTAAGGTAATTTGCATGAACAACGTATATTTTATAATTTAATATATTCCAAATAGTTGTTGTAAAGTAATGCATTTGTTGAAATAAAACTACTAAACGGTGAGTGTTTTCGCATCGTCATTTTAACCACGTCGTTTGATATTTGATATTCATAGTCGGTCCCATTGTCATTAGCAGCTCGGCTGCTCTGCTCCCTCAAGAATCCGTAAATACTTCCATGTCAAGTGCTACTAAAATATTTAATATTGTTTTAATATTAAATACGCAAACGTTCATCTGCTTGTTCTTGTTTTATATTAAAGGAAAATGAATGATGTTCCATACACAACAGGGCAACACATACATCACAACACCACACTTGGAACAATTAATGCAAAAACCTAGGTTTTAAATTTAAAGTTATTTACATATTGTTTACATAATTTATGATTTCAAAACCTCTGTTTGATTGTTATTTGATATTAAAATTCGGTTGTTGTTTTTTTTTCATAAACTTTAATTTATTGTTTGCCCAGTGATTCATTTCTCTCATGCCAGCATGAATAGCATTGACTTATGTTTACTGAACCCAGCGACAAAAGATTTGAAACGCTCTGTAGGAAGACGTTGCATAATGCATGTTCCTAAAGATCGACTCAGATTAGCACAGACTAATCAGCTACGAATCTTTCCGCTTTTACGGAATTTTTCGTGTATAGGAAGTCTCTTCTAAACAACAAAAACCCAGTCATGGAGAACAGTATCGCCCCATATTAGCCTACACAGACTGCACGGGCTAATATGGGACGACACTCTACGCGCATGCCGTAAACCTCATTTTCCCTGAGCGATTCTGATTAGTTTTTGGACTCTAGCCAGTGGCCGTGTATTCATCTTAACTCCCGTTATAATAATATAAGAAATACGGATAGAAGGATTCGTAAAGATGTATTAATATTACCGTGTAAGGAAATACAATTATTCTGTGCCACATTTTCTATGACAACGGAAGTCATAACCTTATTTCCAACATATAATTGGAATGAATTCTTGAACGAAATGTACTTCGTGTTATTTCTGGGACATTAAATGACAAACGTGTTCTACACGATCAATTGTACTCAATGATGCCAAACGTGGATGTAGATAAAGAATTTAACAATACCATCTTCATCTGTGTTTCTTGTCTTTATCTGATGTAGGAATACTTCGTTTTTGATCGCATCATACGTAACCAACTTGTGTGATGTATGCATAAATATGTATAATCAATGTTTTAGTGTCAGTGTACATGTTGCTGCAAATGAATATCATGAACAATTGCATTGCAGCACCAACAAAAGTGATAACAGTAGTTTATTATTTTGATATGAGATTAAAATACAGTTTTTAAGATTTTCAAGAATTCAATAACAACTTGTGTAAGTGATACTGATCTGGTTGTCTAATCGACAACATTATAGCCTCGTTCTGGGAAAACTGGGTTAAGTGCATGTGTGTTCAGTGTCATCCCATATTAGCCTGTGTAGTCCGCACAGGCTACTCGGGCACGAAACGTTCCACTTTGGTGGAATCTTTCGTTTAAAGGCGGTCTCATCTAAACGAAAATCCAGTGTAGATGGAAAGTGTCGTCCCTGATTAGCCTATGCGCACTAGTTTAAAATTAACGCACATGCATTACGTCCTGTTTTCGCATAACGAGGCTCATTATATGTGGAGTCAACTTAGCTGTCAGTAATAATATTTGGAAAGTAGAGCATCGATAATACAACATGAAGAATTAACCCGTCAATATGTGTTTGGGTCAATTGACCCTTTCTACACGGGTCGAGTATCGGCGACATGCTGATAGAGACATACCTTCAGGCTGTTAAAACATTTACTGTATTTATAATTGGTTATCAACAATTTCGCACACTCGCCTTCAGGTTTCATTATTTTGAGATAGTGTCAGCGAGTGTGGTGGATACTAGTGAAATACTGAAATCAAGATACACATTCGATGAAGGTGTAATAGCATATGCGCCAAAGCAAATGAACTAGCGCAGAGACTTCCCAAGTGAGATTATGTTTATCAATAATGCTTAAAAGCGAAAACATACTGAATCAACACCACCCTGTCTATTACCTATTATCTTTAATTAACAAACTGTCTGCGCACGTCTCTCGGACGTTGCAATTGACGTTAGAGAAAATGATTTAATTTGCTTGTAATTATGAATAGATTAATACAAAATGTGTCGCCGCTGTGTTTTGTCTTTGGAATGCGATAATAAATGAAATATGGTTTTGGTCCTCCTGAATTTGCTTTCAATGAGTTCATTAAATTGTCCGGAATAACCCTGTAAAGAACACTTAAATTTGTAATTTGTAATGGTCCCTTTTGAAACGACATCTTTTACATGTAAAAATGATGAAACTTGCATCGATTTTGATTTAATAAAATATCTTCAAACGTGTCGGATACATGTACAGCATTGCTTTTAATAAGCTAATTTCGTTAAAAATATATTGTTCATGCTTAGTCTCTCTCAATAAATATTCTGCCAAAGTACTAGGCATTCATTCTAAATCCTTTTATATGTAGGATGTCGGTCGATAATTGCCATTTACAATTTAAAAAAAAATAGTATTTAAGAATTAAAAATTGGTAATACTGATCAACATTGTACCAAATGTGACATTCGACATTCTAATGTGTGTATGGATGAATTTTAATAATATACATATGTATACGTTAGAAGACCCTTTAGACAATCGCCTTAATGCATATTCGTGTTCAACTAACACAGGGGGTAGATCGTACACAAGTTACTGTTGTGGCGTAAGTGTGGTATGGTAAATGTACAAACCTTTCAAAAGTTGAGAAAATATCGAAAAATCACCCGTTGACCGCCAATTTGCACACCAGTTAATATGTGTCTCACTTACGCCACACCAGTAACGTGTTAGGTCTACCCCCTGTAGCAGTGCAAGCATTATGCACGTTTTGGAAATGAAGAATTGTGCCATAATCCTAAGAACTGCTCACGGAAACTGCTCACGGAAACTAAAAAAAAAACATTTTTTACATTGAATATAATCTTATATTGAAATCCACATGTTTTGCCAAATATTGCAGTTCACCTTCGAATTGACAAGTTGTATTTACATGCCATTTTGCATTAAACTAGGCATGTGTACACTGATTAAAAGCTTTTGATTGAGGAATATTATACCATATATGTTTTTTTGTCATACTTTTAGTACCGAATGTGTTCTTATAACGTTAAAAATGAACAATAACAACAATATACATTCGTAATGTTAATCCTCACTTACATTAGTAATAGTAAATACTTAATGGATTATATATATAATCATAATCAGAAGCCTAGAAACTGTACTTGTATTTCTTTCAAACAACACACATTTGATTTGATTTGTTGCAGATGTACATATTTGCAAAAATATTCAGAGTTAGCTTCAAAAGATGAAAACATGAAAGCAATGAAAACTAAAGCAAAACGTTGCCGATATCGTAAGTGCTAATTACAAGTTTTACCACTACCTATTAACACACATGAGTTCAAACCGAGGCCATTGTATCGTCTTGTCTCCTGATTGGCAAATATTCTTAGCTACGACTAATTAATTGAAGTTTAACTATGTGAATGCACCACTCATTATCTGTGATGGCACATCATTGATATAAAAGTTGTCGTAAAAGGAAATTCAGTACATTAACCTTGTTGAGATCTAAGGCAATCATTCATTTGTATTTTCAAAGCTCTAAGGCAAACCATTAAAATACGTACACACATGTGTAATACATGTGAATGTATTTGATAGGGTAATTTGGTATGAAACTTTCCGCCTTAACTGAATGTTAGCTTAGAAGGATCTTTCTTTAAACGAAAAAACATAACAGCGGTAAGTGTGGTCCCTTATTAGCCAATGCGGGATGCACAGGCTAATTTGGGACGACACTTTATGCACATACATTTAGTCTAGTTTTCCCAGAATGTGGCTAACCTAATTTATTTATCGAATGCAAGTATGGAGGGCGTTGCTCATGACCACTCCAGATCGCTTCAAAGGCTTTCTTGACTATCCATACAGTGGCCATGCATTCTTCCTCAGTCCCTAATAATTGGGTGTGCGTATAACCGAATATTTCAATAGAAGGAAATAACATTATCCAGTTCCACATTGTCTGCAATAATGGAAGCCATAACATTGTTGGCATCCTAAAATTGAAATGGATTCTTGTCCGAAACGCACTAGGTTACTTTATCTGGCGCGTTTATTGCCGAAAGTGTTTTACGCCATCAGTTATACGAGCCGGTGGCAACTGATGATGGAGGTATAGCGTTTAACAAAAAAAAACATGATTTGTATTTTTTAATAATAGTGTTTTTCGTTACGTGTTATAAGTAGTTATATCAAATCATATGTAGTCAAAGTATGCACTCTATTAAAAGCAGAATACACATACCTGTCGTACTCAGGCAATTATGAAAGAAACGTTTGATTAAAATACACAAACTGACATATTATAACAACATAATTCTTAGCGTATGGCAGAAGCACTATGCATTAAAGGTTTATCAGTTACATGACAAAATCAACGTATGTTTTCTGTCTGAATACTAACATAACTTATATGATTTTATATGTAATACATATGCTAACTATAGAACTAAAACGCAACTATGTTGTTAAAGATTAATTATTTTTTTAAAGGGTCGAGTGTCTGTGACATGCTCATCGAGACCTGCCTACAGGCGGCGACAGCATTGACGCATTATATCAACCTCGAACTATACAAGTGCTTTTATAGGCGCGTGCACATATGTTTCAGAGATTACGCACACTCTTATTAGAGAACATAAACTTATATCTAATAAAGTATTCATGTTGCTTATATGTAAATTAAATTAAAGTAAAACTTTTGAAATACGGCCAGTACGCGATTTGATTAACAACACACATATTTAATGTTTCTTGTGTAGCGTAACAAAGTAAATTAACAACAAAAAGAAAATTGATGATTATAGTGAATATTATACGCAGTGGAAAATTATTCACAACAAAATTCAGTATTATAGGCAAGTCACGAAACTGCCGAAATGCCCACCATATGCAATATTTACCAAACAGAAAGTAACAGCGGGCAATTACTTCTCAATATCTAAAATCGTGCCATGGAAAGTACAACCACATGGAAATTAATATATTGATCATAGGTATTGTTGTTTTGCGTGTAAACTATGATTAGGTTTTATGTTATGTGTACACAAAAAATATAAATATTCATCTGATCAATAAGACACTGAGTAAAATTGATATAAATAGTGGATTTTTGTTAAATGCATTTGTAATTCAAAATTATATCCTCAATAGTATTGTTAATTTATCTGGTGTATCCGCTGTTCTAAATTTTAATTAAAATTTAATCAAATGTCACGTTTATTCGTAAGCATATAATGTTTGGTATGGCGCCGTCGAATTCGATAGTTAAAGCATCGTTCTGGGAAAACTCGGCTTAATGAATGTGCGAAAAGTGTCGTCCCAGACAAGTCTGCGAAGAAAGCACAGGCTAAAACGGGACGATAATTACGCTTTTATATGTATGTTCGTTTAAAGGAATTCTCATCTAAACAAAAATACCCAGTTTAGGTGAAAAGTGCATTCTCTGATTAGCCTGTGTAGTGCGCACAGGCTTATCACGGGCCACACTTTACTCACACGCATTATGTCCTTTTGTCCCAAACCGAGGCACAATTGCGTGTTTAGGCATCAATGTTATGCCCCAAATGTGCAATCTCTTCATATAAGAGGTTATTGTTTTTAACGTACACCATTTTTTGAATGTTAGATCAAGACATTTAAACAGATAGACATTAAACAACAGCCTAGCCAGTGATCTAAAAGAAGGTGTCATTTTCCTAAATTATTCAAGAATATGCAAAATGGTCATATACATGTGCTTTTGTTTTCCCATTTCTTTCGTCTTTTTCTGTTGTGCACATGCACATGTATGCAATGTTTTTATTTTAAGCAAAGATGTTTTGCGGAAAATAATGCAAATAATTAAAAACTACACAATTAAGACTAATACATATTATTCTTGAAATTGCTATGTTATAACTCCTCTTTATTTCAGCACAAGTTTGGTGATTGTACATTTAGCCACATATATGCAAAGTTGAATTAGCATCTACGCAAATTCTGAACATATACCAATTCAAGCAACTAATGACAGTTAATTTATTTCCTTCAATAGTATTTCATCTAGGCGCTTGCTTTGCATATGTTACAAATGACAAATGCTACTTTAAGGGCTGTCGTCTGTTTTGCATCAAACTGGTGTGCACATTTTTTCTTCTTAATAGAACTGCTCAATAAATGTTCTGTTATAGGCGAATTTAGAAATGTCTTATGGTCATAATATAGTTTATTTACGTTGTGAAACGGCATGCCCCGAGTCTAATTCGGTATCGTTTGATTTTAAGGCCGTGTTAATGTCGACTGGAAGCTGGAAATATACGATAATTTGACCTATTCAACTCAACACCGGAAGTAAAAACAAACAATAAAAGACTAATCAACTCTGCGAAAGCACTCCTTTACTTCTGTTGAGTCCCGAAAGTTCTTTTGTCATTCAATGTCGCTGTGCGCGCTTTCTCGTTTGCAGCGATTAACCGATGTATTGACGTCTTTAAAAAATAATATAAACTAAGCCGCGCACTGATTGCTTGTCAGAGTGCAATAAGAATAAAACAGTATAAGTAACCCAACGTTGCTTCATTTCCCTTAACGTCGGTTAAAAATAAGCAATGTGAGCAACTGTCAAACACACGTAGAAAAAGCCGATCAAAAGATGAGTATACATCAAAATAATAAAAAAATGAGTCAGACAAGAGCGCGCAAAATCGCACTCTTCGCTCAGCATTAACCAATTTAATTTAAGGTAAATGACCAACATATGAATTATACAACAGAAACCAAATACTCCAACAACGGGTACCACTAGGGTCACTGTACAGAATGCTAAAGAGGCTTTTATTTGATTTTCGTATTTAAACTTGAGTGCTCAATTGTTAACAAAACCATTTGAACCAGACACAAATAAACCGTCACACTCTAGTTGCATCTGCTAGAGATCATTATCACTACGATCAAGGTAAGGCAAGTGGCCTTATACCATACACTAAGGCACACAAATACACATACCAATGAATACAACTGAATTCACGCGCCTTGGCATAGTAAATGAAATGAAATCGTTTGATTTATCAAAATACTAATAATAAGATTTAAATCATTTGTTTTCCTAACAAGCATGACGTCATTTTGATATCTTGTTTACTACTTTTTAACAACAATACATTTAAGTTCACTTTAAGGTAAACTGGTTTCTGTGCCGGTATAGTTTTGCTTTTGGTCTCTTGAAGTTGTGTACCAGTCTATGCCAAAAAGCACTGTTTCATTGTCGTAAACATGATCATGAAATGACCCGATGATAGTACGGTAATAATATGCATCTACAAATTCAAATAACTAGTTGTTGCAACGTGAAATACGGATTATGTAATGTTGCAGTCATTTTCTCGATGTAACAACACATAGTGTAAAATATGACTTGACTATATAAATAACAACTAATGATTATTTCTGTTATTCCCAGTATTGTGCTATATTGGCAAAACAGTCTATTGTCCATTCTTTCATTTTGTTAAGTTGAATGACTTGTTTTATATTGTGTCCTGTATTGTATTGGCAATGAGCCACTTGCCTTAAATAAGGCTGACATATGTTTACAAGAATTATCTTCTGATAACGTGTGGAGTTTAACTTTTTCTATACTTATATATTTGAATTATATAATCGTTATCTTATTGAACACAAACAAAGATTAAAATCAATATCTTTTAAACTATTAATATCACTTGTAGTTTTTGAACAACATCGCATAAAATGATGATTTAGTTGGCTTGTTATTATGAAACAAATAATAAAGAAAAGCCACCGCTGCGTTTTGTTTTAAGAATCAAGAATTAAATGATTTATCTTTTTTTTTCATAATTTTCTTTAATACGTGTTCACTAAATTGTTCGAATTACCCTATAAAGAACAATTAAATGCCTTGTATATAAACAAATTGACCTCATTTATGATAACATATCACAGTTTGTATTCTGATTATAAGTGTATGATTCTTTTAGTTAACAAAGAACGTGTCAATGTTAAGGAAGTTTACAATAACAAGAAGCGCCTTACACAATGTTTATTAATTTGCTATACATATGGGCTGGAAATATCTAGTGGACAGAACGATGAAAGGGAAGAAGTATATACATTTAATGTCAATGAGACCATGCTTAATTATTTAATTACTTTGTTTATAAATATTAATACTTGGTTTCCAAAGGTCTTGTTTTCAGAATTTGACATTATGTTATATTTTGAGAACTTTACTTATATAAGAAGATAAGGGTTACATTGCAGAACACTTATATGTATTATGCTCATAATATAATACGTTCATCTCGATGTATTACCCTAGAACGGTTAATGCCGAGAATTGGGGATTAACATGTGAATTTCTACCCTTAAATTACGCTAAGGCTAGCATTAAACATTATGCATACAAGTTGTAAAAACAATTAACTTCAAATTAAAAAGAACACTTGATAAATGTATAGTTCAATGGTTAAATGACCAAAGGAAAAACTTTGCGGAACCGAATTATCAAAACTTTAGTACATTTTTTCCTTTAAGGTATTCATATATTAGATAAAGAATGCAATACAATGCTTCTTTTGCGATCATGTATTGATGATTTTTATATAATATTTCAATTTCTTTAATTAATTTGTTTTGCTCAAAATAGCCTTTTCCCATGGGATTTGTTTTAATGGGTTTATTTTTTACCATGATTTTTACCCCCACAATTTGATTATGAGAAAAATCTCATGGGAATTTTGGAATTTTTAAGAGCGTAGTTTCTATGGTAATTTAGTATTTAAACGTCATTTAAGGACTGCAAATCGTAAATCATCGCATAAAAGAAAAAACCCCAATACATAAACAATAAATGAGAATATTAATTGCCATTTGTTCCTCAATGGAGTAATATTTACCGAAGCATCAGAACTGGGAATTATAAAATGAAAATAATACAGATACCAACTAAATCTCTTTGTGTTTAGAAGATTTCAAAAACTGGCATCATACGAAACAAGAGGGACTTGATGGCCCTGAATCGCTCATCTTTTACTAGAATCGGCCGTTGACCTAATTTTTGTCTACACAAGGTTGTCCTATGATTTCACATATTGATCTAGTTTCTGACCCCAGATGACCCAAATACAATCCAAATCCAGAAGTCATCAAGATAAACATTCTGACAAAGTTTCATAAAGATCTGATGGAAACTGTGACCTCTATTGTCTACACAAGGTTTTTCTATAATTTGACCTAGTGATCTAGTTTTTGACCCCAGATGACCCAAATACAATTTGATTAAGATTGGATGAAAACTGCGACCTCTACTGTCTACACTAATTTTTACCTAGTGACCTAGTGTTTTACCCTAGATGACCCAAATTCGATTCCAAGCCAGAGTTTTACAAGACAAACATTCTGACCATATTTCATTAAGATCTGATAAAAAACTGTGACCTCTATTGTTTACACAAGGTTTTTCTATGATTTGACCTAGTGATCTAGTTTCTGACACCAGATGACCCAAATACAATCCCAATCTAGATTTCATCAAGATAAACAGTCTGACCAAATTGCATAACGATTCGATGAAAACTGTGACCTCTATTGTCTACACAATGTTTTTCTATTATTTGACCTAGTAACCTAGTTTTTTACCCCAGATAACCCAAATACAATCCCAACCCAGATTTTATCAAGACAATTATTCTGACCAAATTTCATAAAGATTGGATCACAACTGTGACCTCTATTATCCTCACAAAGTTTTTCTATAATTTGACCTAGTGATCTAGTTGATGACCCCAGATGACCCAAATACAATCCCAACCCAGATTTCATAGAGATAAACATTCTGACCAATTTTCATAAAGATTGGATGAAAACCGTGACCTTTACTGTCTACACAAACACATTGTTGACGCACGTACGCACGACGGACGCCGGACATTACACGATCACATAAGCTCACCATGTCACTTCGTGACAGGTTAGCTAAAAACAAATCCAAATTACAGTAAGGCATCTCAGGAAGAAGCCGTAAATGTGTTGCGTATATAATAAGTAGACACATGATCTCTTTTTGGGAATAATGACATCTATTATACAGTTAATAAACAAAAAAGCTCGGCTTTAGTTTTCTCAAGGTTAACTTTATTTTCGTTTGCCATCTCAATATAGTCCAGCTTCAATATTTATATTTTGTTAATTCTACAACAGAAGGGTAGGTAAACAGAATATTAGAGAGTTTTAAATTATCAATAAGTTGGTTGATGTGTTCTCATCTCATTTTTAAATAAAGAATTCAGCGAAAATTCTACCAATCCGACATGTGAATGAAAAAATTATATAACTTTACATACAGGTTCTAAATTAAAAACAAAACCGATGACAAAGACACTTTTATTGTATTATGAAATTAAGTTCACAGTAGTATGTGACTTTAACAATAACCAAAATACATCATAATCCCATCCCATAAAGAACGTTTATGTAAAACTTATTTTTGTCAGTTGCAACATTCTAAAATTGTCTTCATTCACACGTCTAAAAATAAATATAAGAAACAACTGGTCTAGTTCCTATAATCGGGTACACGAACAACTGATTATAAGCCCCCATTCACTTCATTCAAAATTCAGTTTCTAGTTCAGCTCCGAGCCCAAGTGTTATTTATATACTTGTTGATTTTGTTGCGCAGTCGACCATTTAAAATACATAAGAACCTAGTACTGATGATTCGCATTCCTTTCAGATAGTAAACTGAATCATGCGCACAATTTGAACAATGATATTGTTGTTTCTGTACCATGACCATTATCTTCAAACAAAAATTGATCTGCTCTTGCAGGAATACATCCGTGCACAGACAGTTTTATTTCAATATAAATACATGCATTATTCAACAACGGTTCGGCTACAATTCTATTCACTCAATGAAATAAAAGGCGTGTACAAATTGCGAGGCGCCAACACGATTATTGCTTAAGACAAGCCCACGCGTTCCTGAAATACGACTGTGATAAAATCACTATCTCATCGTATATTGGTATTAAATCATTTGGAATCCACAATTATTGCCTGTCTAATCTGTGAGGCTTATTGTATTGAACACAATCAACAGTGTGCACATGACATAATGCGCTATATTAGCGGAACGTGCGGAGTAAGTGTTTTTCACCGACATACATTTATTGGAACAAATATAACTTTCCGACGACGACAGACAATAGACGAAAAAAATCGTTTTTTTGTTATACTTTACCAACCGATTTATAACCATCTGACTGTTTACTTCTAACCACCAATAGCACAACTATATGTACGAACGTCGCAATTTAGTACTCACAAAACTCTAGTATTTCCGTTGCATCGTTACTACCTAAAACAAGTTATACAAATCCAAAGCGCATTTTTAATATAATATATAAGTCGAATCCAAATTACAGAAACATGACATACTTTATGTTTTTGTTTCACATCGTTTCAGGGCAGTATGAATGAAGTGGCATAATAAAGTTCTGGATTTACGTCATGACCTTCTTCGAAATAGCAATCTAGCGAACCACTTGTGGTTTTATAGCAATACCGTTTAGAAATTAAAATGTCAATGATAATTTGAATTATTTAGTCGAATATCCGTCGATAATGTATCAGTATCGTAAATTACGGCCAACCTTTGTGTTATACGGTATAATTAAAGCAATCGACCTTATATACTCTTGCGTAAAAATAATTAAATACCTTCTTATATTAAAGTTCTGAGTTAATAATAAGCGAATCTAATGTCATTTCTATATTGAACAAAAATAATAATTAAATAATTAATATCACTAAGTGGATTATAAAACGGGGATTAAATGGTTGGCATATATGTCAGTTGAGATTTTCCAGAAATACGGATCGTGATGCTCTATGATTTTGTAATCTTACTCTTTGGTCTATACGGGCATCGTAATTGTTTGATTTTACTGTCATTCATTATGCAACTTTAAGTTAAATGTATTTAGAACATGATACATTGAGGTTAAACATATATCCTTTAACAGTATGGCTGAAACTGACCAGTTAAATGCACGGTTAATTCATCTTGATGTATATATTAGAGAATAAAATATAAATCTGTTAAATCAGCAAATAAAATGGAGATTAGTTATACCATACGAAATAAGATTGTGACTTTGCGGTATAT